>JAGFMF010012167.1:3003762-3019750 GCA_019455555.1 Galemys pyrenaicus | reverse complement strand
CATGGATGGAACTGGAAGGGATTATGCTCAGCGAAATAAGTCAGAAGGCAAAAGAAAAATACCAGATGGTTCCTCCCCTAGGAGGAATATAAGGGAACAAAATGAGGATCAAGGAAAGGAATAATAATAATAATGACAATAAAGACACAACAAAAACCAAAAATGAAAAGACAAGGACAAATTGGGGACACCTGGTGGGGAGGGAGGAGGGGGAGGGTGGAAGGCAGATGGGAGCACGGGGTGGTGGGGACTGAGGTGATGGTGCACTGGTGATATGGTGATGGGGAATACACGGGGATTACAACTGATGTCAAATACATATAAATAAAGGGGAAAAAAGAAATTGTGGTTGTTTAAATACAAAAAATTTAGAGTGTGTACCTGTTGAAATATTACTACTTTAGATACAATGAGTTACATAAAATTGTATTGTTAAAATTAATTTCACTGCTTTCTTTTTTCTTATCTTTTTAAATGTAAAGCTACAAGACCACACATGTGATTGGCATCATTTTTCAGACAGTGGAGGTCTAGAAGGAGGCCGACTTAGTTGGGGCATAATAGGTAGGAGAGTGAGGCACTATAGGGGGGGGCAACAAAAGGAAAGAGGGAATGAGGTAGCTGTTCAGATCTTTTGCCCATTTTTAAAATGGGTTGTTTAATTACTGTTGAGTTTCAAGCATCCTTTGTGTATTTTGGATACAAGTCTTTTATCTGCCATGTGTTTTGCAAACATTTTCTTCCATTTGTCTTTTCAATCTCTTAACCTAAAATTTTTATAGCACACAGTAATTGGAGAAAACCGGCTGGAGGTAGTTCCTATAAAAATACAGTCCAGGAAGAGACTGGTAACCTTGCACAGGACTCCCAAACCCACCCAACTCACCAGGAAAAGGATGTAACTCACAGGCTTACCATGGTGACCAGCGACGATCTGTACTGACCGCCTGGACACACCTGTGCTGGCTGCACCCAGCTCCACGCTGACACCTATCACAGCTCCAGGTACGCAACGACAGCTGCGTCCTCAAGGTGCTCCCCAACTTTTAAGCACAACCCTGTGTCCTGGTGCCAGCAGCACCTCCCAATTCTTTTCCCCACATCTCCTCCTAGGAGGTAGCTGGCAGCCAAAAGCAGAGCAGGGGCTCAAAAGGACAGTGAGGAATAACGAGGTAGTTCCAGGGCTCTGTGAAAAGTTAAGTGTGGACACATTGAGCTGAAGCACTAAACCTGACAAAATGGAAAATCCAGGTCACATCTTGCCCATAGCATCTGGGTGAACTGCAACACTTACCAAGGAAAAGCTGAGATGGGCTGCCACCTTCAAAAAATGTCAGTCTGTTCTGTCTCCCACCCTGTCTCTGATGAATCCTCTTACCTCCCACACCTCTGACCTGTACCCCAGTTCTTGCATGCATAAATAAATAATCTTTTTTTTAACAGCCCTTTGTCACCCAAAAGCAGAAGTAATGGTTAAGATTTATGGTTCCAGACTCGATGCAGGAATCACAACCCTGGGGATCAGAGTCCACTTGCGTGTGCCCTGCATTTTCAGAGTTTCCTCATTGTTTACTGCATGGCAATCGGATGGCAATGCAAGGGTCCATGAAAGTGAAAGTAAGGCATGGACATTGCCCATGAAAATAAGGGTTTGATGGGAAAACACCTCATCAACTAAAAAGCATAACGTGACACCCATATAAAATGGAACAATAAGCCATCAGGGGAAAACAAATCAAGATCGCAAAGGACAGCTTCACCCCGTGAGCTTGGCTGTCATAAGAAAGAGCAACACCATCAAGTGTTGATGGGGATGTGGAGAAACTGGAACCCTCCACACTACCAGCGGGAAAGTAAAATGGTTCAACTGTTTAGGAAAATGATTAAATACGGAGTTACCTACAATCCAGCAATTCCACACCTAGCATTGTCACACAAAAACTTGTACACGTACATGTTCATGACAGCACTGTTCATGATGGACAAAAAGCAGAAATAGCCAAATGCCCATCAAATGATGAAATGGCTTAAAACAAACAAGATCCAAAGCAAATATGACAATGTGTGAAAAGTTGGTTAGGAGTGTGTGTTCATTTCCAATGGCAGCTATAACAAATGACAACAAGCCTCATGGCTTAAGACAACACAGATTTTTTTTTCTTACAGTTCTGGAGCTTAAAAGTCCAAACTGGGTCTCACTGAGCTAAAACCAAGATGGCAGCTTGGCTGCATTCCTTCTGGAGGTTCCAGCGGAAGATCTGTTTCCTGGCCTTCTCCAACTCCTGGAGGAGGTCTGCCTCCCCTGGCTCAGGTCTCTTTCGAAAGTCACTGAGTCCATCACTGCAACCTTAACTTGTCATCACATCTCCTTTCTGATTCTCAGCCCCTTCTCTCTCACTTGTAAAGACCTTGTAATGACCTTATCCTGCAGAAAATCCAGAATAATTTCCATCTCAAGATCCTTAACTTAATCACAGCGAGCCTTTTGCCACATAAGGTAATATATTCACAGGTTCTGAGGCTCGAGATGTGGACATCTTGAGGGAGTGTGATGTGCGTTACTCTGCCTATCATAGTGTGCCCAGAAATAGCAATAGATGATGATAACAGTAGGTATCACCCCCACATGGGGATGGGGATGATGATGGTGATGATGGTGACGATGATGATGGTGGTGAGAGTAACAGCAGCTAACTCTCATGTGCTTCAGAACATACGTGAGGCATTATCCCAAAGGGTGTTACATAAGTTATTCATGAGGATCAAGTGAGGAAGGAACCACTACTATCCCATTTTATAGACAGGTACAATAAGCTCAATAACTTGTCTGTGGTGACAAACACTGTAACTGGCAGAGCCAAGATTTGAACCCAGACATGCTCTTGAGGATTAACTGTCTGTCCCATTAGTCTCCACATCTCCTTCAATGTTTAAAATAGCTCATAACAGTAAGATAGTCACAATATAGCACACAATGATAAAGCATACAAGGGCCTCCCTGGTGGCGTGATGGGTTAAGCAATGCACTGTGAAGCAAACCGCAGCCACTACAGCACAAGTCCGATCCCTGCCGCTGGCCAGGGAGGGGACCCACATGGTGTAGCAGACCTCTCCTGCCTTGCCCGCTGCTCCCCTCAGCAGCGTGTTTCAGTCCATCTGCCTGTTCTGCTCCCCACTCTGTCTCTGGTGAATCCTCTCACCTCCCGCAACTCTGGCCTGTACCCCAGCTCTTGTGTGCATAAATAAATAAATCTTTTTTAAAAAGAAAAAGAAAAAGCATACTACTAGAGTATTATGAAAGGACTGTACTTGTTAAAATGTGATCGGTCATGCTATAAAAAAAAAATACCAGTAAGGTATTTAACCAAGGGTTAACACCCACTTCTCTGGGTAGGTACGGGAGGGCAAGGGGTACCCTCACCTGTTGTAGTTTATAATGTTTCTAACTAATGAGTGCATGTTCCTGCTTCAAAGAAGAAAAAAGTGTTCCAGTTGTTTTAATTGGGAAAAATTAAACCAGTTCCCACAGCCAGTGAGCACCCACAAGACCGGAACCAGTGTGAGTGAACGGAGCTGTCACAAGCGTCCCTGTCTTAACCCCAGACATGGCGGGCTCTGGATAAAGGGGGCAGAGGCGGAGAGGGGCAGCCCAGGCCTCTGCCTGACTCACCTGGGATTGCACATCTGTGAAGTGCCCACTTGGGTCAAGGGCCAGCCAGGTGCTGAGGATCCCTCTGGGTGAGCAGAACAGATGGGTCCCTGCCTCTCAGAGTTCAGTGTGAGGTGAGGACAGCCGAGGGCCTGGCTCTGAGGTCAGGCATCAACAGCGGGCAGGAAAAGTCTACTCCAGGATTTCTACTTGAACTTCAAATGGCAGGTCACTTAAGCTTTTTCCACAACAAAACAAGACGCCTCACTTTGCTAACCTAAGAAGGGGCTGGAGAGGGGCAGGCGGTGAGGGTAACTTTCTTTCCAGGAGGATTCATCAGGGCATGCCTCCTCTCCCCTAGTTAGATTTCTGGAAGAGATCTGTCCTGCCCAACTGTTCAGGAGCTTTTAATTACAAGGAGCAGGGTGCACACCCCCCCTCACAGGGCATGGCACCCTCGTGAGTCAGGTGCTCCCCGTGCCCGGCCTCTGGCTTCTCAGGCCAAGATGTGTCCACACTCCAGCTGCCTCTCCTCTTCCTTCCCCTCCCGTCCAAGGCTACATGGAGTTTTGGTCTGGGACACCTAGTTCCCAAAAGCAGACTGAAAAGGCCAGAAAGACTGGAAAAGGCACATATCCATGCCTGGCAGCCACAGGAGCACAAACACCAACCAGGGGACATGCTCAGGGTCGTCCAAAGGGGAGGTTTGGTGGCTCAGAGCAGAGAATTTATGGACGTCCTTCAGGAGAGAAGTAGGAGCTGCAGTAACAAGAACAAGCCTTCCAAGAGGCTTCCCAGGCACCTAAGCGACTTTCTTCCAGAAGCTCCTGTGACCCTCCCAACAAACGTCTAAGGCAGGCACTACAGTCACCCATTTTATGGGTAAGAAGATAGAGGCACAGAGAAGGAACTCTCTTGCCTAAGGTCACACAGCTAATAAGTGAGAAGCAGGATTCAAACCCAAGCGTGCTGGCTCCACAATCCCCCATATTTAAAGTGTACATTACACCCCTTCTTCCTGCTCACAGTCCAGGCCAGGAGCCAGGGGCCTGAAAATGAGGGCACAGGGTTCTGGAACTCCATTAGGACACACTCCAGCACACCCTAAATCATGGTGAAATGCCTGCATCAACAGCCATGTTCACCGCTGACCCTCAAGCCCCTTCGGAGGGGAGAATATTCATTTCCTGGGGCTGTTGTAACCAATAACCATAAACTGGGAGGTTCAAATAATGGAAACATGTCGGCACGTGGTTCTGGGAGGCCGGGAGTCCAAAGTGAAGGGCTGGGGTGGGGAGGGGTTGGCTCCCTCTGAGGCCGAGTCAGAACTGGCTCCCTGACACTGCACCAGCTTCTGCTGTCACCGGCAAATTGTGACATTCCTTGGCCCGGTGTGGCATCATCCCAACCTCTGGGCCATCGACTAGCTCTCCACTTAACAGCCAGTGGTCAGGTTGGGTTAGGGGCTCACCCTACGCCAGCGTGACCTCATCCTAACTGATTTCATCTGCAAAGACCCTACTTCCCAAGAGGGCCCATCCATGCAAGTCGAATGTCTGTATTTGCATGCTTTGCTTTGTGACCTTGGGGCCTGGGAGTACACGCCTTCATCATAGGGAGAAGTCAGCCACCCGAAGGGGCTCCATCCACCTGCCCCCACACCAAAGCTGACCAGAGGGGGCATGGCTCAAAAAGAGCCACTATGGTCAGAGGCCTCTCTGGGGCTCCACCCTTAAAAGGCTGGGAGACCAAACACTCACTAACAGAACCCCAGAAAGCCAAGGTAGAGTGGCTCTACCAGGGAAGTGGTAGCTGGGGAAGAGCGGAGAAGCAACCTAAGAGGCCACAAGGCCCACCTATGGTCTGTGGCACCACCAGAGGCTCTGGTCACAGATTAGACGGGGTGTCTTCAATGTCCACGGGTGACTACCTCTCCTGCCCATGAAGCCCAGGAGTTAGGGTGTTCACTTTCTTGCAACGCTACAACAAAGACCTTGCCTCCAAAATCCCTGCAACAACTCTAATCTCTAAGCCATGGGTGCAGCTCCTACAGCCCCCTCTGTAATCTACAAAATTAGGGACCAGTTCAGCAATTTAGGGGGCACCCAGTAATTCCACTGTCCATTCTTCCCAACAGTTTCTACACTTCCCAGCATCCTCTGCAGCAAGTCCTGCCAAGTTCTGGTGGGTGGAAGGCAGGAAGGAAGAGGCATAGCAGTTCCAGACTTAGCCCCGAAAAGCCTTCTGAGACACCCTCCACTCTTCCTCTCCCCACACATGCTGACAGACACTGTGGTGACCTCAGGTGCCTTAGGGGATGGTTGGGCCACCTGACAACAGAGCCCTCCCCCTCAAGCCCAGCCCAGAATCAGCACTTGAGTGAAAGAGAAACTTCCATCGAGAAATCAGTTACCATTACAGTAGGCCACCCTGACTGCCGCCCAAGCTTTACTGCTGGGCCCTCTGCCTAGACTGCTCTCCCCTGTCACTTTCAAGTCACCGCTGCCCCTCAAGCCCCCACTCAAAGGTGACCCCGAAAGAGAGGCTTCCCAGAGGCATACCCTACTAAAACAGAGCCCATGACTGGTCACTCTTAGTCACGGTGCCTATTTCTTCCTCTCCAGCATCTGTCACACTCCATGCTGATGGAATGTCCCGAGGCTGTCAGCTCCTCTGCAGACCTCCACTGACCTGCTCCCTTTCTCCCCAGTGACAAGTGTGGCAGACAGCATATGAGCACTAGAGTGCACACTCAATTAACAAAGGAACCAGAGCTAAGAACCCCAGCGATCACTATCAAAAACAGAAGATGACCCTTGAAGAACCACAGAAACCAATTCCTCAACTGTCTGGCACACAGGTCTCTACCAACAGCAAGAACGGAAACACCAATTCTATTTTTCATTCCAAACTCCAGTGAGGAGATATGCACCCCAGAAAGGGAGCAGAAGAACCCACCTGGGGCAGGAAGGAAAGCTGTGTTCACAGACGTTCTAGTGTTAACCCCATCCTTTCTGCCACACACTACAACTGATGGGTGATGAGGATGAAGACAAAAGCAGCTGCTACCTGAACACCTACTCCCCAGTACCTGGCACTGAGGTATTTTCCATACATCACTCCATTTAATCCTCCCAGGAGCCCTAAGAAATGGGTTCTTTTATTCATCTCATTTTACAAATGAAGAAATAGAGGCGCACAGAAGTGATGCGTAGGGGTAGGGGTCTTTGAGCTCAGATTCTCAGGCCCTTGAGTCTGTATAATATACCCAAGAGCACATCTAAAATCAAAAAAAGTTTAGAGCTGACACTGGCCCAATCTCATCTCTGAAAGACCACTTGCCCGAGAAGCTTGTGAACCACTTTCAGACAATGACTTCTTCTTAGACAAGAGGTGCCAGTAAGAAAATATCAACAACTTCACTGTTCTAAAAGCATTTTGATGACCTCCCTGGTAGCCGAGGGTTACATCTCAGTGCTATAACTGCTGTGGCCTGAGTTCGATTCCGGCCAGGGAGCTGACCCACAGGGCGCAGCAGACCTCTCCTGCCTCACCCGCTGCTCCCCTCAGCAGTGTGCTTCAGTCGATCCGCCTGTTCTGCTCCCCGCTCTGTCTCTGGTGAGTCCTCTCACCTCCCCCTGCACCTCTGGCCTATATCCCAATTCTACACAAAATAAGAAAAAAAATTAGAAGAAAAATAAAAGCCTTTTGATAAAATAGCAACTCTGAACAATATTCATAATTTTGTCAGTGGATAAGAAGCCCAAGGATGAATTTCAGAACCAGCCAAGATACCACACAACTGCATTTCACCACCGCTGGCTTGCGAGCGCTGCCCACGCCACATTCACGGTCTCCGGCTCATCAGGGTATTTCCAGAATCCCTCCTCTTGGCACCTCCAGCTCCCAGCAGAGTTTTCTTCACACAAAAAGAATGGGTGCAGTTTCCTTCTGCTAAAAAAGTCTGAGCAAAGTTACTCTGGGTTCCAGCAGCATGCTCTGTATCATATACAGATCTGAAACATCTCTGAAGTGGAAGAGGAAGAGAAAGCAGCACAGAGCAGGAAGAAGGTGGAGGATCTACAGGCAGACAGAACAAGTGGAATGAGAGGCCTGCTCCTTCCTGGCTGAGTGGCCTGAAGCACGTCACCGTGCTGATCCCTGCTTGCAGAGTTACTGTGAGGACATAGTTTTTATGTGACATGTCCACGTACGAACCAGCACATGGCGAGCGCGCACTAGACGTGACTCATCATCGTCATCTTCATTGTTGCCAAATTCATTATCGCCACCACCAGCATTCATCAGCCAACAACCACCACCACCAGCAGCAAGAGCAACCGCCAACATCCAACAACCACTGTCAACACCAACACTGTCACTCACTGCCAGTCACCACCACCAATAACCGCCAATCAACACCAACACCACCACCAATCAGCACCACCACCAGGCAGGAAAGTCAAGAACCTACTACCAAGGAAACAGAGCACCTCCTATTTTTTACAACCCCTCCTTCGCTGGCATCCCCAACCTGCAAAAGGAGAAAATGTGTAAGCCAAAGTTAGTACTTCAGGATAAAGGCCTATTTGGAACAGCTGAACCTGGCCCAAGCCCTCCAAGGCAGCTCAAGACCACAGCCGACCCCAACCAGACTACACAAACAGGGGGGACCATATCAGCTCCTGAACAAAGTCCAGGCACCCCAAATGGTGTGATTGCAGAGGACCCCAAAGGGTCAACTCAAAGACCCACAAGTGGGTCTCTCTGACCTAGCATCTGCTCACCCGGTGCCCTGGAAGGAAAGAAAAGCCACATGGGCAGCCCTGTGTCACTGTCACCTGTGTCACTGTCACCAGCTGCACACCCTCCTGACATTCAGAGACAGTGTTGGGGGGACTCCCTGGCATCCTGGCTGTGGCTGGCTCAAGTCTCCCCCTGTTAAGAACCAGGCTTTGGGAGTCCCTGCCCAGCGCCTGTTTCTCTATTAAGTTTCAATTATGCAATACTTACCACACATAAAATGTACATTAAGCAAAACCCATTGAATTCTCACCCAAAAAGATAGGAACTATGATTTTCTCACTTGACAAAAGGGAAATGGGGGCAGAAAGAGGTCAAATAAGTTGCTTCAGATCACGCATCTTATAGGCAGTAGAGCAGGATTTGAACCGCAAGTCTGGACCAGAGTCCAGGTGCTCTCAGGGTCAGCTGGCTCCAAGTTGGCCACCACCAGCTTCTACCCCTGCTCGAGAGGCTGCTCCCTCTCCACAGTCCCTGCTCCTGGAACCTGAGCCGGTCTTGCTCACCTGAGCCAGTCTGAGTGCCATCCTGGGACTTGCAAGTCATCAGAAAACCTACAGCCATCTGCCTAGAACTCTTGGAGTGGGCACTCAGGGGAGCGCCAGGCACCATGTAACCAGTCCAACTCCCGGGGACTGCCAGACAGGCAGCGCTGAGCACCTCCAGCCGAGCCCAGTCCTCCAGTGATCACCACCAAGGCTCCCAGTGTGAGAAGGAAGATGCCAGAACCTTCCAGACCAGGTGACATGCCAACTGAATACCATAAATGACCACCACCCAGGCCTCATAGAATAATCGCCCAGCTGAGCCATTCCCAAATCTCTGACCACACGCTTCTCATTCAGTGGCACGGAGGGAGCCACGTGGGAACCTTGGGAACCTGTGTTACCGGAACCTAACAAACCATCCTTCTACTCTCCCACAAGCAGCTCCTCTGCTGAGCCCCACCCCTTTGCCACCTCCCCTACACCAACACACGAGCACCTTCCTTCCTCCCTCACACGGCCCCAACACGGACCTCGCCCAGGTGGGCCACATGCCCCTGCAGTGTCTGGCTGCCAACCGTTTCCCCACCAGGCAGGGGGTCCAGGCAGCTCCCTCGCTTGCAACAGTACCCGGCATCCAGGACAACGGCAAGTATGAGCTAAGCAAGTACCACAGCCCCCCTGAGCGAGTCCAGAGAAACCCATCAGAGCCAATGACGTCTGTGGGTGCAAGCGAGGAACGCAGACCAGGGTTTCTCAGTCATGGAACCATGACAATTTGCACTAGATAATTTGTTGTGGCCAGGGCTGTCCTGCACATTTAAGCACGACCCCTGACCTCTCTCCACTGGTTGCCAGTGGCATCCCCACCCCCCAGTACGGAACTAAGAATAATGCAGACATTACTAAGTGCCCCTGGAGGACAGCAGGGGACACCCTGGTGAGAACCACCCCTGGCTTTAACCAGCAGGGTCCATGTGCGTCTGTTTCACCTGGCTGCACAGGGGATTGTGACAACTGACCAGATGTCACCTGCCACCTGCCAAGTACGCCAAAACCACGGGCCTGGGCCCGGCCGTTGTCTGCCTACCTCTCAGAGACTTCACCGTCACGTTCAGCGTGCTGGTGACTAGAAACTTGAAGGGGTCCCCTCAGGGCATGCCCTTGCAGCAGGAGCCTAGATGGGGGCCCCTGAGAGTCCACCCCAGGGTCCAGAGACCTGCTCTCCAAGTGGCCCACAGAGCACCGTTTCTAAGCTCCTTAATCCCAAGTTGGCGTTTTCTGTCACTCTGCAAATGCCACCAAAGCGACACCCACATGGGACCATCAGAACATGGTCCACCATGCAAACTGATCACACCACCCCTCTCCTAAAAACCCTTCAGTGGACCCCTACTGCCCTCCAGAAAAAGTACCACCAGCTGGCAAGACCTGGCACCCCGGACAAGCTGGAAGCCACCAATGGCGAAAATACAGCAGCATTTCCCATGGGCTGTGATGCCCCATTTTGAATTTGGGCATCATTTATTTATTCCCAACCAGTACCCTCTGGGTGGGCACCGATGTCATTCCCACCTCCCGATAGAAGATTAAATCTCAGAACGTGGATGCAACTTGCCCACAGTCACACAGCAAAGCTCATCAAAAAAGTGAGAGGTCTTCCTGTTGGTGTAAGGGGTTAAATCTCAGCATTATGAAGCTACTGCCAGCCACTGCAGCTTGAGTTCAATCCTGGCCAGGGAGGGGACCCACAGGGCGCGGCAGACCTCTCCTGCCTCGCCCACTGCTCCCCTCAGCAGTGTGTTTCAGTAGATTTGCCTTTTCTGCTCCCCGCTCTGTCTCTGGTGAATCCTCTCACACCCCTGCACCTCTGGCCTATACCCCAGTTCTTCTGTGGATGAATAAATAAAAATAAATCTTTAAAAAAAAAAAAGTCTGGAATTTTAAAAAGAAAAGTGAGAAGAGCCACACTGTGTACACCTAAGGAGACAATGAGGTTCCATGAGGATTTGAATCTAATTTAAATAGATCTCCATGCTGCATCTCCAGTACCTACAACAGGGTCTGGCAGATCTGGTGTTCAAATACAGTAATGGGGAGGGGAGGGGAAGGAAAGGAAGGGGAGAGGTAGGGAAGAGAGGGGAGGGGAGGAGTGGGAAAGAAGGATGGATAGACTAATGGAAGGCAGGATCTCCAGTACCTACAACAGGGCCTGGCAAAGCTGGTGTTCAAACAGTGACAGGGAGGGAGGAAGAAAAAGAGAGAGGGAGGGGAGTGGAGAGGAGGGAGGAGAAGGGTGAGGAGGGGAGGGGAAAGGAGAGAAGGGGAGGGGAGGGGGGCAGGGGAGGGAGGGAGAATGGATACACTAATAGAAGAAAGGATGAAAAAGCAGGTGGAAGGAAGGATAGAAAGAAACTATCTCTAGAGCAAACCTGGCTAGGTACTAGGATTTGGGGTGCTTGTGAAAATACTGAGTTTTGGCCAACCTAGTGAATGACAATCACCCTTAGCACTTCAGGAGAAGAATTGCTTTAATTAACTGAGGGGAAGCCAGAATCCTGTCTCATGACTACCAGAATGAGCTTTAGGAGAAGGATCCAGAAACTTGGACTTTTAAAAGCCCCCCAGGTATTTCTGATGGTCAGCCAGGTGTAGGACCCATTGCTAAGTGGAAAAAGGATGCACTGGGGCCTCCCTGGTGGCGCAGTGGGTTAAGCAACGCACTATGAAGCAAACCACAGCCACTGCAGCACGAGTTCGATCCCTGCTGCTGGCCAGTGGGGGGACCCACATGGCGCGGCAGACCTCTCCTGCCTCACCCGCTGCTCCCCTCAGCAGTGTACTTCTGTTGATCTGCCTGTTCTGCTCCCTGCTCTCTGTGGTGAATCCTCTCACCCCCCCCCACACACACACATCTGGCCTGTACCCCAGTGCTTGTATGCATAAATAAATAAAATCTTTAAAAAAAATAAAATAAATTAAAAAAAAAGAAAAAGGATGCACTGTCCACTCTCAGTGCTGCACAGCTGTATTTACCAATGGTGCCTGTTCCACCCCCGCCCCAGCTACAACAGGTTTCTGGGCCACCTGGGACATGGAATGTCACCAATGCAAACAGAACTGGGAGGAGAGCTGCCCGCACACATGGGCATTTCCAAAGCAGGACTCTGGCTCTGGGCCACAGGAGGTCAGCATGGCTCTAGAGCAGCTCTTGGAAGGCTGTTTCATCTCCCTCACAAGGAGAAAAAACAAATGAAGAACCATTCACAGCTGTGAATGACCGAGTTCAGAGCTTCATCACAGCACCTTGTGGACTTGTGTGGGGTGATGTCAAACTGCCCTGGAAAGGTAAAATAGCTCTCACTCTTTAACTCAGATATGACACTGACAGGAAGTCATCCTGAGGACAAACACATATGTGTACATGAAAGAATCATGCAAAGGCAGCCCTCTCACCCTGCTGGAGGGAATGAAAAATAGGGCCCAGGCCCATATGCAAGAGAAATGAAACTTGAACATGACAGCTCACTGCAGCACTATACCCATCAGCCTAAAGACAGAAACCACCCAGGTGTCTGTCCATGAATGACTGTCTAAACAACTAGTGGAATATTACTTTGCAGTAAAAAATAACAGAGCACTGCTACATACTATGACATGGATGACCTGGAAAACATGTTAAGCTGAAGAAGCCAGACATAAAAGGTCATGCGATTTCACATATGGAAAATGACAGAGGCAGAAGGTAGACTGATTGCTGAGGGAAGGAGAAAGGTGAGCATGGGGGTGAGGCTAAAGGGGGGGCTCTTTTTGAGATGATAAAAATACTCTCAAATTAAGTGATAATGGCTATACACGTATCTGTGAATATACTAAAAACCACCACAAGGCCTCCCTGGTGGTATAGGGGTTAAGTTTCAGCACTATCATGCTACCACCACAGCAGCCTGAGTCTGATCCCTGGTTAGGGGCACTAACCCACACATGGTGCAGCAGACCTCTCCTGTCTCGCCCGCTGCTCTCCTCAGCAGTGTACTTCAGTAGATCCACCTGTTCTGCTCCCCACTCTGTCTCTGGTGAGTCCTCTCACCCCCTGCACCTCTGGCCTACCCAGTTCTTCTATGTATAAGTAAATAAAATGTTAAAAAAAAAATAACCACATAGCTCATGCAGTGGGTGAAACACCTGCTGCATAAATGATATCTCAATAAAGTTGTGACCCACAGAAAGACAATGCAAGGAGAGCTGTTACAGCCAACAGCCAAAAACTGGAAACAGCCCCAGATGCCCATCTCTGGAGTCACAGTGTCACTCTACAGTCGGAAAGCTACATGGTCACAAAAGAATAAGGTAGACACGACCTCCAACATAATCACTAAATTAAAAATAAGAAATCAATGCGCCAAAGACTATGCAGTAGGCACCCATGCATGTGAAAAACACAGGGCACAAGATACGTGCACAGAACACTTCTGAAGACAAAAGAAGTTGGTGATGAGCTTGCTTTGCCTCTGACACATGGGGTGGGGGACAAGGGGATAGGGATTTATTTTTTTTTCCCATAGCGTACATTTTCATTTTTCAATTTACAGCTAGTTAAAATATTTTCAAAATATAAATTAAAGCAAGTCTCTGCAACTGACAATTGCTTAAGTCTCCCCCTTCTGTTTAAAAAAAAAAGTCTTAAAAGCTTTAGGAACTGAGTCAATTGCCCAATCTAAGGGGGTGGGGAAGGGAAGATGCCTCCAATTCATATAAAAGCTACAGAACATTCGTGGCTTGCTCTCCCCACAAAGAGGTAAGAGCAAAGGCCCCTTGCTCTATGGTTTACGGTAAAACTAAACAGACACTGGTTACTTCGCTGTGAGTTCTGCAGACTCTGGCCTCTTCACCCTCTAGACCAACAAGGAAAACCAAGTAACCCCCGGTACTGTCAGGCAAGTGCACGGCCCTGCCAGGGCAGGTGAGCCCTGCAAATATCACTTTCAAGTTGGACCAAGCAGGCCTCCATGACTTCCCCTGGGCTCTCCTGGCTGAACTTCCCCCCACCTGCTCACAACCCCATCAGCGACCCAGACCAAGCAGACACACTTTCATTTTCAGAAGAACAGCAGAAAGTATCACACCAACAACTGCAGTTGCAGCTAAAGGCAGGAAGAGAGAAGGTCATGGGCCAGGGCGCTGCAGGCAGGCCACACTGCCCGCACCGCGAGTACTCACAGAAGCCCTCGATCTTGTCTGCTGTCTTGCTCCAGGCCACCTGCCGCGTCTCCATGATCACCTGCACCGTCCTCCGCTCGGCACTGTACTTGCGGAAGCTGAACACGCTCATCACTGTCCCCAGCTCCAGGGCTCTCTTGATCTGACTCTTCTCGTATTCTGGAAGGGTGTCCATGCCGGCCATGGTGGTCCCTGGTGGCCACTGCGGGGAGAAGGAAGCAATGAGGAAACAGGAGGCTGGAGGGAGAGAATCGGGTTGTGGTCAACTGAAAGCGATTTAGGTAACAGGGTGTGGACGTGAGGAGCCGGAATCGTGTCTTGTGCCGTAGGACAAGTTTCAGAAGCAGATCTAGGAGCAGGGAGCTCCTGACCACTTAGAGAGCTGAAGCAAGGCGCACAGAGGCATAAATGGAAGGCAAAGTATGGGAGGAGCGCCTGGGCCTCAGACGCAACCGTTATCCCAGCTTTGAATAACCAAATCACCCCAGTGTGGCAGTGACCCCCACACTCCCCCCCACTTTCCTATTTGACTAGCCAAAGCAGCCTAGACTGGCTTCCAACCCTTGGCCCCAACAAGTGTTTTCTATCCTGCCTGGATATTTCTAACCATCCCTTTACTTTCTGAGTTCAGTTGAGCAAAGGAATAAAAAATAGGGTGAAAGGACAGAGGACATCGGGGTCCAGCAGCCTCAAGTTCAGATCCCAGGGTAGGTTCCACTGATGTGTGCAGTCCCGAGCTGCAGAAGGCCCTCTCTTTGCCAGCCCAACTTGCGTTCTTTCTAAAATGCAGTGGGGGTGGGCTGAGGGCAGAAAGAGCACAGGGACTGGGGTGATGGTGCACTGGTGAAATGGTGGTGGGAAATCCATGGGGACCACAATTGATGTCAAATATATATAAAGAAAAAAATCAATTAAAAAATAAATAAATAAATGGGGGCGGGGTGGGCAGGAAGTCAGTTAGGAAGCCAGACATCATGCCCCCCACGTGAAGCAAATGTTCTAAGCAGCCACAGTCCCATGCAGAATCCCAACTCCAGGAGTCAAGTGTTCCTCTCACCCCGCAGGCGAGCCCTCCAAATCCATCCAGCAAATCCAGCGCACAAAGCCTCTCTCCTTCCCTGGGGTCCCGAGGAACATGGATGGATTAGTCTATCAGCTGCTAACTGGTCTCCCTGCTCCGGCTGGCCCCCTACAGCCCATTGTCACACCAGTGGCCAGAGGGATGCCGCAGACAAGAGGGACACTTGTCGTTCCTGAGCCTGGCTCTGCAAGGCTCTGAATTCTGCCTCTGAAGCCCCCAAAGACACACTGCCCACCTCTCACAGCTGGACTCAGCTGGAAGGCCAGCTCACTGCAGGCTTGACACTTGTAAGGGAGAAGGAAACAGAAGACAAGAACTTCCAGGGTTCTTGTAAGGAAAACCAAATAATCTATTTTGAGGCCCCTTAAAACAAAGATTCAGGGTCTCCCTGGTGACGCAGCAGGCTGAGCGCCACACTGTGAAGCATCCGCGCACAGCAACGTGAGTTTGATCCCTGGCCAGGAAGGGGACCCACATGGCGCAGCAGACCTCTCCTGCCTCACCCACTGCTCCCCTCAACAGTGTGTTTCAGTCGATCTGCCTGTTCTGCTCCCTGCTCTGTCTCTGGTGACTCCTCCCACCTCCTGCAACTCCGGCCTGTGCCCTAGCTCTTGTGTACATAAATAAATAGACCTTAAAAAAAAACAAAGATTGGGGCCTCCCTGGTGGCGCAGTGGGTTAAGCAACGCACTGTGAAGCAGACCGCAGCCACTGCAGCACGAGTTCGATCCCTGCTGCTGGCCAGGGAGG
>JAGFMF010012167.1:2905527-3003712 GCA_019455555.1 Galemys pyrenaicus | reverse complement strand
TCCGTTGATCTGCCTGTTCTGCTCCCCGCTCTGTCTGTGGTGAATCCTCTCACCCCCCACACCTCTGCCCTGTACCCCAGTGCTTGTATGCATAAATAAGTAAATCTTTAAAAAAAAAAAAAAAAAACAAAGACACAAAGTCACTGCCCCTTCTATCTTCTATCTATATTTTGGTCTCACTACTATTACCACCAATTATCCTATGTATCTTTCTTATCTCCTGCTCTCCTTCCAAATTCCTGCGGGCACGTGCAGTCCTGTCTCTGTAGCGCCCAAGACCGGGAAATGAGAGGCAGGTGCTTGGCCAGGGCTGTCTGGACCACCCCTCTGGCTCTGTAGCGCCTCCCACAGCCTCCAGTCCACTTGCCTCAGCGCCCTCATGTGTAAAACGAGGGAAATAAAGTACTCTCCAGGGGTAAGGACCGAGATCTGCAACGTACGATACACCCTGTCCGTGGCATGCAGTACGGCCTCTGAAAAAAGATGGACGAGCCAGGTGGCCAGCATGCGGATTCAGTGTCAGCTGTGTCAGGCGCTGAGCTGGGGGCTGCGTGCAAATAAGGGAGCACGGGGAGGGGCACGTCTCTCACCCAGCGCCAAGGCGAGCACATCAGCAGACAGGGGGGCCCCTGGAGCCAAGAGCACAGCAGGAAGCGTCCCTAAGGCCCCCAATCTCAGTCTGGGATGAGGCTCAGGCTTAGAGGGTTCAGAGAAAGGGTCCAGAGGAAGAGGGCATCCTAATCCAATCTTGAAAAGAGACCAAAAGCTGTAGTGCTCAGGCCAGAACTGGCTTAAGCAAAGGCCAGGTGGCAGGACTTATCTGGCCCACCAAGAACAGCCGGAGACGAGCCTCCCATCAGCCCTGCTACAGGCCACAGGGAGCGGAGGGGTGACTTGGAGCAGTTTTGTGCTGCTAACGTGGATATTTATCAGCTCTGCCCTGATGCTAACCCTTGCTCTGCCTGGCCCATCTCATTTAACTCAATGAGAAACCCCAGAAGTGAAAACTGAAGTTCTGGGAGGTGAAATGACATGATTGAGAACAAGCAGATGAATGGAAGCACCACGAATGGATCCCTGGTCTGAATCCCATGCTGCTGCTGCTGCAGCACTTGCTTTCTGGAATTCAGAAGCCCCCTGACCAAATTCTGCCAGATACTACGTAATTTGGCAGCTCCCACCCCTACAAGAGAGAGGTCACACAGCTAGACAGTGGCAGCAGCAGGAATTGCAGATGCCAGCTCCCCAGTGCTTTTGCAATGCTTCTTGGCGATGCTGCCACCCCCAGACATGTGCCTCTGGAGTTCCCCGCGCCCAGGTCTCAAGGTCACGGGGTCACAGGTATCACTAGAAAACAGTCACTCCCTGCACCTCTCGTTCAACTGGACGGCCATGAAGCAGGGGCCTCGGTTCTTTCTGACCCTGGCTCTGAAAGGACCTAGACATTAACCTGTGGATTCCAGTTACTTCGAGTTCAGAAGCCCAGGGAATTGTTTCAACCACAAACAAGATCCTCACAGTCAACCCTCCAAAGTCCAGTCAGCTCCCAGCTTCCACACATCCACACCTCACTGACCAAGGCCAGGCCTCTGAGGCACCTGGCCCCACGGCAGGGCACCAGCCAACACAGGCAATTTCCATTTTGCTTCTGCTTGTAAAACAAAAAAGGAAAGAACCAGCCTTGAAACCCCTTTTTTGTTCCTGTTCCTCATCCTCCCTGGGTAACTCGGTAAAATGACAGTGGTACAAATACTAACGTGGCTGAGATTTAATAAGAGGTTTGGTCATTTCTACTTTTCATGCCCTCCTTGTTGAAATGAACTTCTGGGAAACAGGGACCCGGCACCAGGAAGCTCCTTGGTGAGGATTCTCCACACACAAAGAGCCACAGGCTTTATACAGAAGCCCACAAAACCATCCTCTGTGACATCTCCCTAAGAGAGGACCTCCCTCTAACAGCTTAAAAGATGTCGCTGCTGCACCTGACAGCAACCCACAGGAGCTTCTTTGGAGGAACTGGACAGGTAGAGTGTGAGCTTATTCACCTTCTGGGGTTGGGGAGGGGCACAAGCTTCTATTAAAACATAAACCATGTGTAAGTTTTGATCCAGGAGTCAAACATGAGCAGAGAAAAAAACACAACAATGTTCACTGGAACAACATTTATAATAGAAAAGCATAAAGAAAAGACACAGGAAACAACTCAACTGCTCATTAATGGTGGAGGGGCTGCTTTAAATAAATAGTGGAAGGCACACCAGACTGCTCTTTGACTACTGACTAGAATAGGGGAGATTTATAAGCAAACAATCTGGAAAATCCATGAGGTACAATGACAAAAATTCACAGACCAGTAAGTACAATATAATTACATTTTTTAAAGAAAGCTGTATGCTTGAAACATCCAGGGAGGCTGGTGACTTTTACAGGGAAGAGGAGGGTAAAGGGGATGACTTGACTTTTTTGACTTAGGTAGTGACATAATAGATGCGCTTTTCTGTTGTCGCTGTTCTTGCTGTTTTCTAAATTAAGAAGAGTTTTCTAGTGTTCTCAGTAACAATTTTCCACCAATAGCAACAGGACTGTTCATGGGGATCCCAGCTTTGCCGCTTCTAAGAGATGGGCAAGCTGGGGGTAGGAGGAAGTAGCAGCAGCAGGGAAGCCCCTGTGAGAGGTGTCCCCTGCTGTACACCCACAGCACACAGGGGGCAAGCACAACAGAACTGACAAGGACTCAGTGCAGAAGGATGGCCCAGCCCCAGGCTGGGCCCTTAATCAGAGGGTGAAGAACTGGCCCAGGACCATTTTTCATAGTCAGGCCCCAGTGCTCAACACAGTCTTGGTAATTTAGGCTTGGGTGGTCCCATACCCAGGAGAAGAAACTGAGGCTTAGAGAGGCTCTTCAACTTGCCAGGGTACACAGCTGGAAGTGAAATTCAAATTCAGTTGACTGACACAAAGCCACCTGGTTCCCTGGCACCACCACCACCACCACCACGCCACCCCTTCCCCCCACCCAGCTCTCTAGTTCAAGATCTAGGTTAAAAGAGGCCCTCCCAGGCTGTGCCAGAATCCCAGTCCAAACGGGCACATCTTCCTCTCCAGTTCTTCCGCTACGGGGATAATAATCTCCTTGGGATTCCAAAACACAGGCAGGCAAGCGCACAGCCCTACACACATAACTATATATACATAAAACTGAGGGCTGGGAGAGAGAAACTGGGTGCCAAAACACTCCCCAAATCTCTCACAGGGAAGGGCTGCGCCTGGCGTGCTATCTCTCCACCATCCACCCACCCCAACCACCTGTGCAATACGGGGAAGTGCAGGGGACCCGCCGGCCGCTCGAGAGTTCGCCAGCCCTGGCACACAGGTGGCCAGGACATGCGGTCCGACCCCACACAGGACCCCTCGGCCACACCAGCCTGGAAGTCAGCCCTCACGCGACCCGCCAGCAGCCAGTCGCGCGCTTCCCCCGGGCTTCCATTCAAAACTCGGACCGCCCCAGGGCACCTACCCGCGAGAGGGCACCCGCCGCGGGGAGGACGCAGCCGCGGGGAGGACGCAGCCTGACGTCCCCTCCCGAGCCGGGTAGACAGGGCCCCCAGACGGCGCGCCCCACCCCAGTCGCCTCGCCTCAGCGCAGGTCGCGCCCCCAAACCCCCGACGCAGCTCACAGGCGCAGGTTCCCCGGTGGCCGCCTGCGCCCCCGCCCGCCCGACCGAACCACTCACCGGCCCCTGCCCCAGCCGCCGGTCCCGGCTCGGGGGTCCGCGCGCAGCTGCCCGCCGCCCCGGCTCTGGGCACTCCCTGCGGCGCACGCCCTCCGACGACCCGCCGCTACTTCTGCTTCGGCCGCGCGCCACGTGACTCCTCCGGGGCTGCCCCCCGCGCCCCGCCGGCCCCACCCCCGGCCTGGCTCTGCCGGCCTTGCGCTCTAGCACCCCGGGCGCAGCGTCCGGGCTGGGGGGGGGGGGGGGGCGGGCCAAACGGGGGCACGCCTNGGGGCCGGGCGGGGGGGGGGGGGGGGGCGGGCCAAACTGGGGCACGCCTACCCCAAGTCGAGGGAGAAAAGGCAGGAGACAAGCGACTGGTCCTGGTCACTGGAGAAGTAGAGAACTACCAGATAGGGTAGTAGCATTTATGGAGTGCCTACTGCACACTCTTGTTGAACGTGCATTTAATGTACGCCTCATAATCCTCATCACCAGAGCTGGCCCTAAATTGAAATGGTCACTGGGGCTGTGCTAGCGTCGGACCACCTCTCGCGATCTTGGAGATGCCACTTGAATAGCCTCAGTTTCCCTGTCTGTCAAACAGGATCCAAATTGTGCCAGCCCCCAAAGTTGTAAGGAACGAAGGAATCATCTCCCATTTTCCCAGTGTTTTGGGTGTTTTTTTTCCAGCAGCAGCTTCTATATATCAACCTCTAAGCATGTTATAGTGCTCAGGGCCTCTATCACGTCAGAGATTGTATGCCGTAACTAGTATTTAAGAGAACTATTGCTTTGTCCAGTCTCACGTTTCCTGAGGCAGTTTTATTCAAATCTTTCACGTGCATCTTTGACACACGAATTCGCCAGACTAGCACCAACTTGAGTCACCTCCACGGTTATCAGAGCTCATCAGTGTCATGCCCAGCTTGAATTCCAGCTTTTTTTTTTTCCTTAAACCTATGCGTGCCCCTGTGACTGAAAGTGTATCTAAAGCTACAGGACTCATTGGCTGATTAAAAAATCAAAGGATTTATTTATTTAGTTGCTCCTTTGGGAGGTGGGGGGGGTAGGGGGCATTCCGGGGCTATTCAGTAGAATTTCCTCACTGCTGTTTTGTAAAGAGAGATTTGCAAGGCTTGTTGTAAGGTCAACCACTGAGGGGAGGGGGCCAACTCCTCAGGAACCATGGCTGAATCTGGGGGGCAGCCCGGTTACTGGTTAGCTGTTACAGGGTTCTGATCATTTTAGTCTGTGGGTGGAGGAGGCAGGATTTGCACCGGCTCTCTCTGCTGCCACAGCTGCCCATGGGCACACATCCCCATTGCCCATCCCAGCATTAACAAGAGGCCTGCAGGCCGGAGGAGTGAGCGTGTAACCACTCCACACAGGTTCACAAATGGGTCAGGAAGTGACCTCAAAGGGTGGAGGGAACGTTCTTTTCCTTTTCATACAAAAAGAAGGATTGAGATGGGAGTTAAAATAACCTGAAAGAAAATGCTTTCAGTCAGCATTGTCTTCACCTTTGACTCTGCCACTCACCAGCCCCCAGGTATGCACGTATTTTCTTCCAGAACCCTCTCCCGTTCACTAAGAGCCATGGTGCACTGGCCCAGGGGCTCACAGTGCCACAGTCTCTGCAAAATGGGTCAGGATAACTGTACCTACCCCCAGGAAACTAAGGATCAGATGAGACAATCAAGGTGAAGCAGGCACACTAGCGCAGCCGCTGGGGCTGCTTTTGATTTTGTTCTTGGGAAGAAGAAAGGGTTTCCAGGGACAGTGAGGTATGGCCTTGGAGAGCAGGGTTCAAGTCCCAGGTCTGTCATCTCTTTAGCTGTGTGACCCTAAACTGACCACTTGCCCTCTCTGAACTCTCAACTTCCCTATCATGAGACCTACCTTTAGAATATCCAGAAGAGGCACATCTAAAGAGACAGGAAGGAGTGGTTGCCTAGGACTGGTGGGCCTGGGGGTATTGGAAGGTGATGACTGAGGGGTTCAGGCCTTCTCTCGAGTGGTGAGAGCGTTCCAGGGTTGACTGTGTGATGGCTGAATGGCTCTGTTCTGTTGACACTGAACTGTACACTCTGGGTGGGCGAAGCGTGACAGAGCTCAGCTCAGCATGCCTTTGCAAGTAACTGTGGCTATTGCTAATACTCATTCCAATGCCTTCCAAACCTGGGCCTCATCATCCCACCATCCAAGACCCTCCGGCCACCCCCAAACCTTGTCCACCTCCCCCTCCACCCCCACAGCCAAAAATGACCAAAAAAAAAACCCTGAGAGTTTTTGAGTTTGGTTTCCTTTCCCGACATTGTTCAGAGAAGTGCATGTCCCATGGGGCAAGCTGAGTCCCAGCTGTGGGCTGGCAGGCCTCAGGGAGAGGAAGTACCACCCAGAAGGCCTTCCCGACCTAGGCAGGTCAGGCCCTGCCTCGTTTATTTTTTTTTTCAACTTTATTGAGTGTAATTGACATCTGAAAAGTGACACATGATGAATAAACACAATTCCATGAGTTTGCACATATATCTACACCATGTTAATAACTTCCCTTACCATCAGGGTAATAAAAGCACAGGCACCTCCGAAAGTTTCTTGTGTCCCTTTGTGATTGCTCTCATTTTTGTGTTATTTGTATGTGTGTGACACAAATGCTTATCTATCTGTTAAGAGGGTGGATAGCATGTTGAGTATCCAATAATGTGTTGTTGAGCAGAGGCACAGTCCTGCACCACAGAGCTCTAGAACTCTCTCGTCCTGTAGGACAGAATCTTTGTACTGGTTCAACAGATCCCATGTCACCATCACTCCAACCCCTCTCTGGAAACCATCATACTAGTGTCTGTTCTTCAACTGCAGTGATTTTAAATGTTTCCTTGGAATCAGACAGCATTTGTTCTTTGTGAATGGCTATTGCTCTTGGCAAAATTTCCTCCAGGTCTATTCATTTTGCCTCAGATGGCAGGATTTCCTCCTTTTTGAAGGCTGAGTGCTATTCCATTGACTGCAAAGAGCACATTTTCTTTATTCATTCATCCGTGATGACCATTTGGGTTGTTTCCACGTCTTGGCTGTTGTGAGTAATGCCACAATGCATGGGAATGACATCTCTCTTGGAGATCCTGTTTTCAATTCTTCCAGGCTATTGCTGGATATTATATGGTAGTTCTATTTTTAATGTTTTGAGGAACCTCTGGCTGTTTTTCATAGTGGCTGCACAAATTTCCATTCCCACCAACAGTGCACAAGGGATCCCTTTTCTCCACCAACTCACTGACACTTGTTATCTTTTGTCAGAGTAACAGATGTGAGGTGGTGCCTCATTGTGGTTTTGATTTGCATTTCCCTGAGGATGAGTGAATTCAAGCACCTTTTCATAGACCTGTTGGCCAGTGCATGTCTTCTTCAGAGAAATGTCTGTTCAAGTCCCTTGCTCATTTTCCAGTCAGGCTATTTACTGCTTTTACCGTTAAGTGTAGGAGTCTGCTCTTGAAACTGAGGCCTGCTTGGAAAGGCCCTGGGTCCTCAGACTTTTCTGGGTTTCTCAAGCTAGGGCTTGTTTATTCATTCAACAAACACATGTCTGGGAAGGGTCTCGTGGAGGTAGGGGAATGATCAAAGTCCTGTCCAGCGAGTATACAGTCTAGTTGGGCAGGCACATGAAGTTGGTTCCAGAGCAGACTAACCTGGGACCGCCAGCACAGAGGATGAAAGCCCAGTTCTACACCTCACTGTGTGCGTGGCTCTGCATTGAGCTCTCCTCTCTGAGCCTCAGCTTCAGCATCGCAGGGCTGCTGTGGAGGAATGAGACCACCCATGCATGGCCACGTCCTGGCTCCTGCTGCCTGTTCCATGGAACCCCGCAGGTGACACCCGGTCATCGCACTGTGGTGGACACAGGATACACTGTCCCCGCTGTGCTGAGACCACTGCCTCGTGCAGGCTCTGAGCTTCACGTTAAATCAAGAGAGATGGTTCAAAACCAAGAGCCACAACATGGAGGTGCACCTGCAGACACAGTCCGGAGAGACAGGTGTGCCGGATGTGGGCCCCAGCTCCCCCACTACCTGGGTTGGGTCCCAGAGAAGTGCCTCAGGTCTCTGAGTCCCCCTGTCTTGAGCCACACTCTGAGAATAGGAGCCCCACCTGTCGTGGATGCTCTGCCACATGTCCCGCTCCACAGCTATCTCCGAAGGGCAGTGGGGGGCATGGGGCAATGTGAAGTTCAATCCCACCAAGTTCTCCCCACCTTGGCCACATCTGGCAACCAGACCTACCAAGGGGAGAAACCAGGAAGAGGAGACCTCACCCCCAAACCCCAGCTTGATTCTCCTCCTCTGTCGTTGACGTGTAGTCACACGTCCCTTGTGCTCACAGAAATAGGGTCACACAAATGGTTGATGCTGGGGGCAGGGTTAACCTCCCCAAAATCATGTGTGGGGGCTGAGAGAATGTGACGAAACAGCGGAGTGGCGAGCCAGGACAGGAGAAATGAGGCCCGGAGTGCACCCTGGGGTCCAGCAGCTGGTGCAGCCAGCACAGAGCGTGCAGACACCCTAGGATCTCCTCTGTTCCCACTAGAGGCCTAGCAGCCCTCTGATTCATTTCATTCATTCATTCATTCATTCCCTCAGCAAACACAAGCAGCCCTTATCAAGCTCAGACCTTGTGTGTTAGTGTCCTAGCCCATGTCCCAAATTTCCACAGAGTGACTTAAAACCACTGTCAGTTATTCACCCAGTGTCTTGAGGGCCAGGTCAAGTTCAAAGTGATGGCAGTTGATAGTGACTCCCCTCCGGCTGGAGAGGAGCAGCTCTGCCTGCCTGTCAGCCGGCTTCGACCGCTGGTGATTCAGGGGGCTGCCTGTTCTGTGTCTGCCTCCACCTTCACACGACCCTCTCCCTTGTGTCAGTGTCTCGACCCTTCCTGTCCTTTCTCTGACAAGGACACCAGTCACCGGAGTTAGCCCAGGACAATCTCGGCTGGACAGCCTGCATTTCATTACATCTGCAGAGACATTACTTCCAACTAAGGTCACATTCACAGGTTCTGGGGTTTTGGACTTGGATCTTTTAGGGCAGGTGACCTTCAACACACTCTCTATATCATCTCTTAGGTTAAAAGGGCAGAACATTTGCCGCTGGAGGGGGAGACATGGGAAGAGGGGTTTACCAGCACATGGTGCCAGCTGAGTTAGAGAGCTAAACCCAAGGGCTGGAGGACTTCTGGAGGAGGTGGTCTCAAAGCTGTGTTTGAAGGATGGCAAAATCTCTCCAAGAGCACCAGAGAGGCAAAGCTTTGCCAGACCAAGACTGGTGGGCACAGGTGGATCGGTGCCCGTAGACATCAGCAGAGTGGCTCTGTCTGAGGGGAGCAGGGCAAGAAGCTGGATCTCAGGGCAGCAGGGGGCAGGCGCTAGTGGTGGCATGGGGTGGAACTGCATCATGGCTGACACGTACCAACTGCGCAACTGAGTATGTCTAAATGATGAAGACACGTATAATAACATAGATAATAAACCTGTTTCAAAAACAAAACTATTAGCGGTCGGGAGGGTATCACTCACCTGGAAAGGTGGTGATAGGATGTGAGCCAAGGGGGGTCCTGGGGACCTGGGTGGCTTCTGTTTCTTGATAGGGCATTGGTTACACGGGGGTGTTGCATCTATAAAAATTCCATGAACTGTTCAATTATATACATTTCTCTACTTTAAGCTATGCAGTTACAAAAACATCCAAACAAAAGACAGTTTGCTAAAGCATTCAAAATCTTTGAAGCTCACCAAAATCAGTAACATTTTGGGAAAAATCACAAGGATCTTTACACAGGGACCCTTCATGGTGTACATGCAATTAATCTTCATGACAAAGTTGGAAAATTCAATAACTTTCATATCTATTTCACAGATGAAGAAACTGAGGCTCAGAGTGTTCAAATGAAACACTGAGGAGACTCATCCATTGGTGGCAAAGTTGGAATCTAAAGCCTGGTGACTCCAAGATCTAAAGTTATTTCCACTTCCTCATCTCTCCTAGGGAGTTGTGAGGGAGATCTGGCCAGAGAAGCTGCGCCCACTGAATCAGAACCTCCAGCGTAGGGGCTGGGGAATATGCATTTTAACAACTCACCACTACACCCCCTGATTCTTTGAAACCCTCTATTATGAACTAGTGTCTTCTACTGAAACAACAGGGAAGAAAGGGTAAAAGCAGTCTATGTACTTTGGGCAGATATGGGAAGGTATTAACCATACAACTAGGGAGGTTTTGTTGGACTCTGTTCCAGGAGAACCACTTCATAATGAGTTTTTGGGAAAGGCAGCATGGACTAATGTTCTGCCCATGGAGTCTCAGACAAATTCTCCTCAAACACCAATTAAATAGATCATTTACTCAGCCCACAAGAATCACTCTAGGCTCTGAGGGTAAGGAAAGGGAAGATTCATTCCCTACCCAAAGGTCACAGATGGTGGGAGGACCAGCATGTAAAAAAATCATTACACACCTGTTAAAATAGCTAAACTAAAAACCACGAACTGTGCCCAGCACTGGAGAGTGTGGGGCAGTAACGGGTAATGGGCAGCTCTTTGAAAAACAACTGGCAGGTTTCTGAAAGAGTGAAACGTATGCTTCTGGATGGCCCAGCGAGCCCACATCTAGGTATGTGCCCAAGAGAAAGGAAAACAGATGCCCACGTAAATGTCTGTACGCTAATGTTTACAGTAGCTTTCTTCATAATCGCCAAAAACTGGAAGCAACCCAAGTGTCTTTCAATTAGTGATCCCATGAATAAATACCCACACAATGATAATAGCCACTGCAGTGATAAAAGTGAGCACAGGCACACCTCCAAGACAACGCAGGTTCTGTTCCAGCACCCCTCCCACCCAGCTGCAATAAATTGACTATTGTAGTAAAGCGGTCACATGAGTTTTGGGTTTTTCTGGTATGTGCAAGTTACATTTGCACTCTATTTAGTCTATAAAGTATTAAATAGCATGGTGCCTAAGAAGCTATGTATGTACTTTAATTAAAAGATATTTTATGGGGCCTCCCTGGTGGTGCAGTGTGTTAAGCAACACACTATGAAGCAGATTGCAGTCACCGCAGCACAAGTTCGAGCCCTGCTGCCGGCTAAGGAAGTGATCCACATGGTGCCCTTGGCAGTGTATTTCTGTTGATCTGCCTGTTCTGTTCCCCACTGTCTCTGGTGAAGCCTCTCACCCCCCCCCACCTCTGGCCTGTACCCCAGTTCCTGTATGCATAAATAAATAAATCTTTAAAAGAAAAAAAAAAGGGCCCTCCCTGGTGGCACAGTGGGTTAAGCAACGCATTGTGAAGCAAACCGCAGACACTGCAGCACGAGTTCGATCCCTGCTGCTGGCCAGAGAGGGGACCCACATGGTGCAGGCAGACCTCTCCCGCCTGGCCCGCTGCTCCCCTCAGCAGTGTGTTTCAGTCCATCTGCTTGTTCTGCCCCCTGCTCTGTCTGGTGGATTCTCTCACCTCCCCACACCTCTGGCCTGTACCCCAGTGCTTGTATGCATAAATAAATAAATCTTTTAAAAAAAAAAAAAGATATTTTATGGGCCTCCCTGGTGGTCCAGAGGTTAAAGGTGCAGCATTGTCAAGTTATCACCAGCCACTGCAGCACGAGATCGATCCCCAACCAGGGAGCTACAGCACAGCAGACCTCTCCTGTCTCGCCTGCTGCTCCCCTCAGTAGTGTGTTTTAGTCCATCTGCCTGTTCTGCTCCCCACTCTGGTGAATCCTCTCACCCCCCACACCTCTGGCCTACACCCCAGTTCTTGTATATAGAAACAAATCTTTTGTTAATAAAAGGTATTTTATTGCCTAACCATGCCAGCCATCAGCAGAGAGAGGCCTTGGGAGCCAGGCTCCTACAAGCCTTTCAGTCACAATATTGGCAGAGTGCCGTGCTGCTTTAAAGTGCTGCAGCCCGCTAAGGGAGAAGCCAGAATCAAGTACTCGTCCATAAGACATTCTGGAAGAGCCAGAGCTAGGAGGAGAGGGTTGGGTGGGAAGGGAAGGAAAGAAAGGTTAACTACAAAACAGCAGAAGGGAATTTGGCAGGGGGGGGGGGAGGGTGTGGGGGGTTGGCATGATTTCCTATTTTGATTGTGGTAGTGATTNACTACAAAACAGCAGAAGGGAATTTGGCAGGGGGGGGGGGAGGGTGTGGGGGGTTGGCATGATTTCCTATTTTGATTGTGGTAGAGATTATACAACTTGGCTCATATGCCAAAAAGCACAAAACCGATTTAAATAAAAGTCATCCTCAGTGTAAATCATGTCTTAAGAGAAAAAAAGGTGATCACAATACAGGTGCTAACCCATACTGTGAAGGGGGTGAGGAGAGGGAACAACAGTTCATGCAGATTCTGGGAAAGGTCAGGAAGGCTTCCTGGGGAGGAGGAGGTCTGGAGGTCCAGTATAAAGATCAGGGCTGTCGCTGGCTGGGGAGGGAGGAGAGAGGGCTTTGATGGCGGGAAGAGCTTGAAGGACGCCCTCTCTGGGGAGTGACTCAGTTGGGCTGGTGAGGTGGGTGTGGTGCTGGAAGGAAGGCAGGGCAGGATCTAGGCAGGGCCAGTCTGGTCTTGCAGAAGCTTTGGGACTTAACCTGGGGGCCTCAGGAGCTATCAGAGATCTTAGAGCAGAGAAGTTCTCTGGACAGGTTTCTTTCTTTTTTTAAAAAAAATTTTATTTTTATTTATGACGCAAGAGCTGGGGTACAGGCCAGAGTCGCAGGAGGTGAGAGGATTCACCAGAGACAGAGAGGGGAGAAGATTGACCAAAATACACTGCTGAGGGGAGCAGCGGGCGAGGCAGGAGAGATCTGCTGTGCCATGTGGATCCACTCCCTGGCTGGGATCGACTTGTGCTGCTGTGCCACAGACGCTTCACAGTGCAGCACTCAACTCAATGTGCCACCAGGGAGGCCCCGGACAGGTTTCTATTTTGGAAAAATATCCATGGCAGTGGGAGCTCAGGATGAAAGAAGTAGGCCAGAAGCAGCAAGATGGTCAAGCTCTTTCCCTAGGGTTGTGCATTCCTGGCTGAAACAGTGACTTAATAGTCACTAATTGGGCCCTCCCTGGTGGCGCAGTGGGTTAAGCAACACATTGTGAAGCAAACCGCAGATACTGCAGCACGAGTTCGATCCCTGCTGCTGGCCAGGGAGGGGACCCACATGGTGTGGCAGACCTCTCCTGCTGTGCCCGCTGCTCCCCTCAGCAGTGTACTTCAGTTGATCTGCCTGTTCTGCTCCCCGCTCTCTGTGGTGAATTCTCTCATCCCCCTCCCCCACATACACACCTCTGGCCTGTACCCCAGTGCTTGTGTGCATAAATAAATAAATCTTTTTAAAAAAAATAGTCACTAATTGAACACTTGCTCTGTGTCAGGCATTGTTAAAGATACAAGAATGCATGCTCTCCTCCCCAAAGACAGAAATCCCTACAGCTCTTGCATCCAATGGAAAAGACCAGCAACCAGAAACACGTTCACAAGGTCATTACAGATGGGCCAGTGCTTTGCTTTGACAGGCTGACGCTGTAATGGGGGAGAGGGAGGTATTTAAATAGCGCCTGCAGGAGGTGACATCTGATTGGGACCCGAGGAGGAAGGGGAGGAGTCAGCTGAGAGAGCGGGTGGAGAAGCAACTTCTCTGGCAGTAGGTTTGCCAAGTGCAAAAGCTCTGGGAGACACCAGGCTGAATCCCTAGAAGAATCCCCCGGGCAGGGGACAGCTACGCCCTGCGCTCCTGGGCGCTCTACTCTCGCAGCGGAGGGCCAGAGCCTTTCCCTAGAACGGCTGTGAGCCTGTGCCCTGCCGGCGTCCTCCCGATTTTGATGGATTTCAGCGTGGAGACAACGGCGGGCGCGTGCAGCCTCAGCGCTTAGCCTGCTCATGAAGGTCGCCCCGGGGAGACAGGAGACTTAGGACACTTCTTGCAAGGCCAATCTGAATTTTCCAACTTAAAAAATGAAAAATAAAAGTAAACCAGAGCAAGCAAATACACGACCGTGGGACGACTCACGGGTTACAGAGTCCTCCCTGTAACAGCCGCGCACCCAGCTCCCTCCAGGGGCGCCACTCCTTCCCCGGGAAACACAGAGGAAAGGCTGCCCAGGCTGAAGCTCAGCTTCAGGTCTGACTAAGCTGTCAACCAGCCAATCAGCCCCCCAAGTCGTATGGGGCCAAAATGTCCCATCAGGGCTCATTCATTTCCTGTGGTTGTTGCAACCAGATCCCACAGCTGGGAAGGTTAAAACTACGGCCATTTATTCCCAAGTAGTTCAGAGGCAGAAATCCAGTAGAGCTGGTGGTACCTGGAGGAAGGAGGAGAATCTGCCCCAACCTCTGAGCTCAGCTCCAGATGGCCTTGGTGTCTCTTGGCTTGGAGACACACCACACCAGTCTCTGGAACACGCCCTTTCCCCCTGTTTCTTTGTCCTCTCCTTTTATAAGGACATCAGTCATTGGATTTAGGGGTCATCCTCATCCAGCTGGACCTCTTCTAACATGATGACGTGGACAAAGACCCTGTTTCCAAATGTGGTGTTGAGTTTCAGGGGGACCACGGATTTTTGGTGGACACTGTTCTATCGGGTACACGAGACAACAGAGAGAGTGGGAAATGGGCTTGTCATGGGCCTCACAGAGAACTAGAAGGGCCAGAGAATTTGACTGTGACTAAACAGGAAACTGTAAGTGGTGAAGGTGAGACCCCACAGGCCCAGGTGATCACCGATGGCAACACCCTACTTCCCCAGAGTGACTATTCCAAAGCCGACTGGCGGTGGCAGTTTTCCAAAGACGCCTGTCCATCCTTCCAGCTCGTCCACAGGAATCTCCTGCTGAGGAGAGGTAGGATCTAGCTCCCCTCCTTAAACCTGGTGGAGCTTTGTAACTTTCCTAACTGCAACGACAGAATGTGGCCAAAGGGAGGGAACATGGCAGCATCTGCCTGGCTCAGGACATGTGCTCTGGGAACCCCACGCTGACTTCGGCCTGACACTCTGATCTCACCATGCCAGAGTCTGCAGAGGAAACCACACAGGGAGAGAGGGAGACGCCCAGGGAGCTCTCACTGCTTCGGCCCTCTCTGGTCAAGTCTTCCCAGGCCAGGCACTGGACGTGAGAGGGAAGAAGTCACCCAGGTGACCCCAAGCCAAGTTGGCACACACAACTGCACGGGAGGCCCTGAGCCAGCTCTGCCCAGCCACCCTGATTTCTTTCTTTTTAAAGATTTGTTTATTTATGCATACAAGAACTGGGGTACAGGCCAGAGATGTGGGGGATGAGAGGACTCACCAGAGACAGAGTAGGGGAACAGAACAGGCAGATGGACTGAAACACACTGCTAAGGGGAGCAGCGGGCGAGGCAGGCGAGGTCTGCTGCGCCATGTGGTTCCCCTCCCTGTCCGGGGATCGAACTTGTACTGCGGTGGCTGCTTAACCCCTGTGCCACCGGGGAGGTCTGTGCTCCAATTTCTTGACCCATGCAGAGCATGACCAAGATAATCAATGAGAATTGATTGGGAGATAGTTAAAGAGAATTGTGGTTTTAAGGCACTAGGATTTGGGATGACTTTTTGCACAGCAACAACAGATCACCAGCGAAGGGGTTTGCTCTGCCGAGTACAGCTGGCAAGTTGGGGCAAAGCAGAAGTGTCCAGGGCAGTGGGAGAGAGGACGCCATCTAGAATGCTCCTTATTTCTTCCCTGAGGCTTCCTCTCTGGCCTCTAAATAAAATCCAAACAAGTGTTTTTAAAAGCCCCTTGGTAGGACACCATGTCACCCACCGTGTCATGTGGCACCCCTGCAGACTGTGGACTCTGTCAGGAAGTTCTGCTCTACTTTCTCTACCTAGCTGAGGCTGCTTCACCCTCTCTGACTTAGCTTACTATTAGAGGGAAAGTAACTATGTGTACATTTGCCACTCTCTGAAATACAAGAAGATTCAGATGGCTAACGACTACAAAGAGACAAGAGTGGGTGGCGACATGATGAAACGAACACAGCAGAATGTTCAGGGAGTCACAGAGAGAAGTTATATGGATGCTTGCTGTAGGGTTTGTTCAGCTCTTTTAGTGTTTCTACCTGTTGGCAATGAAACATTAGTAGAATAATAAGAGCCATCAACTCCCCAGCAGATATGATGGGCTGCTTATGGTTTTAAACCTCAACAGGGCCTCCTTGGTGGCACAGCGGGTTGACCACTGCTTGGTGAAGCATCCGCGGTGAAGCTCCCGCTGCAGCGCAAGTTCAATCCCCAGCCAGGGAGAGACCCACATGGTGCAGCAGACATCTCCTGCCTCACCCACTGCTCCCCTCAGCACTGTGTTTCGGTCAATCTGCCTGTTCTGCTCCCCACTCTGTCTCTGGTGACTCCTCTCACCCCCCACACCGCTGGCCTGTACCCCAGCTCTTAATGCATACATAAATAAATCTTTAATAAATAAATAAATAAATAAACCTCAACATCTGGTCATCCATACAATCACCAGCTCCACCCCATAAGGGAGGGTCTATTATTGGCACCATTTTACTTATGAGGAGGCTGGGCAAGGCATAAGGTCCCTGGCTGGTGAGGGACAGAGGTAGGACAGGATCCAGGCCATCAGCCCCCAGGCTGTGTCCACTTAACCATTACCACATGTTCCTTCTCACTCTTGTCCTGCTTCTATAATCAGAAGAACTGGAGTTTTGTGACCAAGGAGTCTCTATCCTGAAGTACGTGAGCTTCTGCTCGCCTACTGTCCAGAACACCCCCTGTGAGGCCACACGCACCAAGGCGGAGCCCCGAGGCTCACCAGTCAAGTACGCCCACATCGGAGGCCAGCGTGGGAGAGGCCAGGGTCGGAGGGCACAGCTGGCAAGGCTGTGGCAGAGACAGCGGCTGCCAGGGGCCGCAGGGCAGAGGTTGCAGCCTCCACTGGGAAGCAGCGCGCTTCGATGCCCAGCGCTGGCAGGGGCAGCTGCACTGGCACCCTCTGCACGTGGCTTTGCTTTGTTTCTGTCCACGTAGACTCCAGACCTGGGTCTGAGTGCTCCGGGAGAGTCTGTGAGCCACCGACACTCTTTCATACCCTTGTTTTCACTAACAGGGAAAGGATTTCTTCTCTGCTCCTACAACTGATGGACATGCTGGATCTCCAGGGTGACTACAAAGAAAACTGTGTCCAACTGGAAAACTGCAGAGGAATTGTTGGCAAGCCCCGACTGGGGGATAACATGCTACAGAACACGGGGAAGTTGATGTACCCCTGTCTGCAGGTCAAAAAATATCCCCCAAATTAGAGTAGCTGTGACTGGAGAGGAGTCTGGGTGGCTGGAACAAAGGCAGAGGGAGACATTCTAAACCTGGAGAATTCTGTACCTGGGCAAATATTACCTGCTAGAAATAAATACAGGGCCTCCCTGGTGGCATGAGGGGTTGAGCACCACACTGAGACATCCGCAGTCACTGCAGCACAAGTTTGATCCCCGACCAGGGAGGAGACCCACATGGCGCGGCAGACCTCTCCTGCCTCGCCCGCTGCTCCCCTCAGCAGTGTATCTCAGTAAATCCACCTGTTCTGTTCCCCCGCTCTGTCTCTGGTGAATCTTCTCACCCTCTACACCTCTGGCCTGTACCCCAGTTCTTGTATACATAAATAAATATTTAAAAATAAATACACAACTGAACCAAAGTGGGGGGGAAAGGACGCATGATTAAATACTAATCACAGTGGTCTCTGGGAGATTCTTTTTCCATCACTTTATGCATTTCTGCATATTTCAAATATCTCAGCACGAGGAGATATGCTTTCATAATTAAATGACACAATGAGGAAGGGCCTCCCTGGTGGTATATGGGTTAAGTCTCAGTGCTCTTAACACTACGTGCAGCAGACCTCTCCTGTCTCACCCCTGCTCCCCTTAGCTGTGTTCTTCAGTAAACCCACCTATCTGCTCCCCACTCTGCCCCTGGTGAGCCCTCTCACCCCTGCACCTCTGGTCTACACCCCAGTTCTTGTATGTAAAACAAACAAAAGATATAATGAAGAACTGGAGCCCAGAGAATAGGAACGAAATTATCTATCTGAGACAAGACGTAATCTAGACCCTATAAAGAAGTCTTATGACTCAATCATGAAAATACAAGTAGTCCAATTTAAAAATGGGGGAGGGGTTCACATAAACACTACTTTAAAGAAAACACACAAGTGGTTGATAAACACAAATGCCGGCCTGGCCGTGGTCAGCCTCCTGGGGAATGCTAACTGAAATCTCAGGAGACACCACTTTACACCCCCTGGGACAGTTAGAAGAAAAAATCACTCACAAGGACAAGAACATAGAGAAATTGGAGCATTCAGATAATGCTGATGGGAATGAAAAATGGGGCAGCTGCTTTGACAAACAGCCCAGTAGTTCTTCAAAAAGTTAAACATAAAGTGACTATATGACTCAGCAATTCCACCCCCAGGTGTGCACCCCAGAATGGAAAACACATGTCTGCACAGACACTGGGATGTGAATGGCCATTATTCATAATGACCACAAGGTGGAAAGAACCCAGGTGTCCCTCAGCTGACAGATGGATAAACAACCTGTGGGCCGTCCATACAGTGGAGCAGGCTCAGCAGTGAGAAGGGCTGATGGCTCGTGTACACTAAACACAGGTGAACTTTGAAACAGCAGAGGAGACCACCGCATGTATGGTTCCACTCACATGAAAAGTGATTTTACAGAGACAAAGCAAATGCGTGATTGAAGGTGGCTGGGGAAAGGGGAAATAGGAAGTGAGTGCTAAAATGGGGTTTCTATTTGGGGTGATGACAATGTTCTAAAGTGGATGGTGGCAATGGCTTCACAACGATGCTACATTGCACTGTGCCCTTTAAGTGGGCGGGTGGTCTTGGCATGTGAATTTTATCTCAGTAACACTGTTATTAAACTGGTTTTTAAAAACTGAAGGTGGGGGCTCCCTGGGGTTAAGTTGGCACAAGGGGTTAAGTTGCAGCTCTATGAAGCTATCGACAGCCACTGCAGCACAAGTTCAATCTCTGCCAGGGAGGGGACCCACATGGCACAGCAGACCTCTCCTGACTCGCCCGCTGCTCCCCTCAGCAGTGGATTTCAGTCAGTCCACCTGTTCTGCTCCCCACTTTGTCTCTGGTGAGCCCTCTCATCCTCCACACCTCTGGCCTGTACCCCAGTTCCTCTACATAAACATAAATTTTAAAAACCTAAAAAAAAATCTGAAGGAAAATATCTGCGCAACAATCCCAGGCTGGGAAGGTTCATTGTTGATTTGGGCAGACAGAACGAGAATCTTGGAGCCTTATATATTTCTGTTATGCCTTTAATGCTGAAGCAGGAGACTGGATACACAGGCAGGAGAGCAGGGAGACAGAAAGACCAAAAGACTGAATAGCAACTGAGCCTCCTACTCCCTTTATATGGTTATGTAACACAGTCACAGAGCTGATTCGCTGCTGTGTGTGCAAGGCCCACCTGTTGTTTGCTGGATGTCCGAAAGGAGGAAAACATAACTGAAACATGTCAAGGTTACCCACTACCCGTTGTTTGGAAGGTAGAAAAAGAGCCTGAAATATCTCATTTTCCTTACAATGTCAAACAATGGCTGTCTTCTACGAGGAATTCTCTTTGATTTTTGGCTTGGCTGGTTTGGGCAAATGTTTGTTGAATGAATGGATGGATAGGTGACACAGGATGGCTGGTTAGTTGGCTAGATTGAGGGGTGGATGATGAATGAAAAAAGATGGGTAGATGGATGGATGAGTGGGCAGGTGGATGGACAGACAGATGGAATTTTCAATTGAGTCCCCTAGAGCTTTCTATTTTCATTGACTCATCCAAATGTAAAGGAGATGCAGTTACTCCGACATGATTCTTCTTTTTTTTATTTCAGCTGGATTCAAACCTAGGGAAACATCCATGAACAAAAGATAGGAGATCGCTACACTTCCTACCTCACTGTCTCTTCTTCAGCCAAAGTAGCAGCAAGTACAGATGGCTGGGATCTCTGACATGATTTCAGAAAACATGTGTAGCTTGAGCTTTGGTTATGAGCTCTCGAGTCAGATAAGACTTGGGAAAAAACTGCCAAGGAGACCACTTACAGCAGCGGGGTAACCAAGATAGTACTGCTTCATCATACATGGGTTCAGATGTAGCCCTCTTGCTTGGGGGAGCTCACCTGACCTCTCTGCACTCCCAGTGCAGACTCCTGAGTCTGACTCTTAGTGTTAAGGAAAGGTTTAAGGGGGACCTTCCCCCTTACTTACTTCTTTCCCCTACCTACCTCTGCACAGTCACTCCCTGGCCTGTAGCATATGGCAAGGTCACTTGCACAGACTCCAGCTTCAGACAACCCAGGCTGGAATCCAGGCTCAGTTTCTCCACTGTGTGACTTTGGGTGAAATGCCTACCCTCTCTGGGCCTCAATTTCCTCATCTGTAAAATGGGGATGATAATAGCAGCTGCCTTACGAAGGCCTGTGAGCATAAAGGAGATAAGCCCTGTAAGTCACTGATGTCAGTAACAGACATGTGACTCCTGTGAATGAAGCCACACATTATCACTACTCCACACAGACCTGTGGGAAAGGCAGATGGCCACCTGGCCCTCCCAGGAGATGTCCATCTGCGGGGCCTCCTGGCTGTCCCAGGGCTTGAAATGCTATTCTGTGCCCTGCTGGAATAATGATGGTTCTGCACTCTGCTTTGGCGCCACTTATCCAACGGCTGACCCAGTCTGCCCTGGAGGAAGCCTACCTTTCCACCCTGAAGTGCTGTCACCTTCTCTGGTCTCCATGGAAACTGACTGGCCAGGAGTCAGGCACAGACTGGGAGGGGCTGGGCATGGCTACACCCTTACCTGGGGCTGCAGTGGAGGGACAGTCCTTCGTCCCTCGGAAGGACTTGGTGGGGCATTCTCGTCCTGATGGCCTGGAGCGTCACACAGAGGCAGGTCTGATGTACGTGAGGATGTCTCGCCAGCTCCGCAGAGGCAGCCTGAGGGCTGAGGACAGGTGCTTCAGAGACCAGCTTAGGGCTGGCAGCCACAGGCAGTGGCCTTCCTGCTTGGCCGAGTGGCACTGTCCTGCTTCCTGCTTGCCAAGGCTGACCACACCTTTCCTCTCTTCCGACCCCCAGCCCAGTTGTAAGGCAAGGGAGGACTCCAAACCTTCCGTACCAGATCAGGAAACAGCCCCAGAGAGGCCAGGCAATTTGCCTAAGGACACACAGATGGTTTTTCCTCTGCCTCCATGTGGCTCATATGGAGCAGCAAAGAAGCTCCCAGGGTGATGGCCTCTGTGGAGACCACTACTGGTTTTTTTTAAAAGATTTTATTTATTTATGCATGCTAGAACTAGAGAAAGAGTGGGGAGCAGAACAGGCAGATGGACTGAAACACACTGCTGAGGGGAGCAGCGGGCGAGACAGGAGAGGTCTGCTGCACCATGTGGGTCCCCTCCTGGGCAAGGGATCGAACTGGTGCTACTGTGCCACGCATGCTTCACAGTGCAGTGCTCAATCTGCTGCACCACCAGGGAGGCCCCTCAGCATATACTTTAAAAAACAAAGTCCTTCCTTTTTTCTGTAAAAATTATTTCTATAATAACTTGTAAAAAAAAAAAAAAACTTGCGGCGCCTCCCTGGTGGCTCAGTGGGTTAAGAAACACACTATGAAGCAAACCAAAGCCACTGCAGCACGAGTTCGATCCCTGCCCCTGGTCAGGGAGGGGACCCACATGGTGCGGCGGATCTCTCCTGCCTCGCCCGCTGCTCCCCTCAGCAGTGTGTTTCAAGTTAATCTGCCTGTTCTGGTCCCTACTCTGTCTCTGGTGAATCCTCTCATCCCCCACATCTCTGGTCTGTACCGCAGTTCTTGTATGCATAAATAAAATTGAATCTTTAAAAAAAATGATAACTTGTTTTTGAATAGCTACAATGCACCAGGCATTTTCCACATCTAATTCTTACTCTCCAGAGCATATGCTATATGATACCCAGAAATCAGTGCCCCTCTGCAAAAATTTAAGGCAGGCTGGGTTTTGACAATGCCATGGACCACTGTCAGGAGCAAACTGATTAATGAGCTCAGCCAGATGCACAAATCCATCCACTAAAGCTGGCATTGAGTACCGACTCCTTACGCTGCTAAACTATGAAGCACCCAGCTTTGTCCATCTCCAAATCACTAGTCACCCAGCTTGGTAGAGGGGTGAAAGGAACAGAGAAAGCATGATGGGAAAGGGAAGGAATGAGGGTGGCAGGCAGGAGTACCGCAGAGACTTCTGTCCCCTCCTGCCACAGGAGAGACAAACCTAGAGGTAGGTCTCCTGAATCTGAGGCCCCTAGATCAACCCAGCTTGGTCCCCGAAGACCAGAGTCTTCAGCCTTCCAGGTAGCGGTTGACCTCCCTCCTGGAATCACTCCAGGTGAGCAGAAACAGCTCCTGAGGGCAGGGTTGTACAGGGAACCCCAATTAGGACAGGGTTGAATAGGGGTCCCCAACAGACCAGGCAAGCCAACCAGCTGAACCAGAAGGGGAACTGTTCTGGCTCGAGCCACAGAGCCCTAGCTGTTGCCCCCAGGCCAGTTTCTTCTCTGCAGCCACCTGGCCTCCAGCCACTTCTCAAGATGGAAGCAGCCAGCTTCCCCTCCTTGGTCCAGAATGCCTCTTCCTGTCCCTATAATCACGGCTGCGGCCTGTGTTAGTCCATCCTCCCAGCTCCTCTCAGGTCCTCCGCAAACTCAAGAACTGGACCCGGGTATCGAGAATGGTATGATCAAGGTCAAAGGTGACAGGAGAGGGCTTCTCTTGGCCTGTGCCCACACCACTGTGCTGGTTAGTGTCCTCTGTCTCCCCTCTGTGTACTGCCAAATCCTAGGGTGCCTTTCCCATTGTGGTAAAATATACATAACACAACATGAACCATTGTAACCATTTAAAAATGAGCATTAAGTGCATCCACATCACTCTGCAACCCTCTCTACCATCCATCTCCAGAACACGTTCCTCTCCTCCGATGGAAACTCTGTCCTCCTTACACCCTAACCGCCCTGCTCCCCTGGCCCCCACCTTCTACACTCTGCAAGTTTGACCATGCCACATGCCCCCTGTAAGTGGAATCATGTGGTTTGTCTTTTCATCATGGACTTACTTCAATTAGCATAATCTCCACAAAGGTCATCCACGAGTAACCCTGTGTCAGAACTTCGTCCTTTCTCTGGTTGAGTAGCATTTCATCACACACACACCCCACATCGTGCTCATCCATTTCTCCATCACTGGGAGCTTGGGGTTGCCTCTGCTCCCCAGCAGCCATGCGTGATGCCGCTGTGGACAAGACTGTGCAGGCATTGGAGGAAGTCCCAGCTCTCTGTTCTCTAGAAGTGGGGCCACTGGGTCATCGGGAAGTTCTGCTTGGCTGTTTGAAGAACCACACAAAGTCCTAGGGTTTTCAACAGGACCTGGCATTGGAGGGGAGTGCTAGGAGGAGCACTGTAGACAGGGAGGTGTGAACTCAGGAGCTAGACATTGTGGGTTCAAATCCTGGCTCAGTCACATTCCAGAGGTATGAGCTGACCCGACCGTAGGCAAGTCACTCACCTGCTCTGCGCTTTTGCTGTATCAGTTGTAACTTGGGATGTGAGCAGTACCTGTCTGGTGGGCCTGGAGCTGCAGTGGGCTCCAGTCAGGGGAACAGATGGGATGTCTGACCTTAGAGTGGATCCTGACATACAGGAGACTCTCAGGTAGGTCTCCTGAATCTGAGGGCCCTAGATCAACCCAGCTTGGTCCCCGAAGACCAGAGTCTCCAGCCTTCCAGGTAGCGGTTGACCTCCCTACGTCTCAGAGACTCTCAGGTGCAGCTACTGGCACAGTTGGCACCCTGCTGGGATCTGGCCCTGCCAACCTGCCGTGTCAGTGTCACCCCACCAGCCTGGCCCCTTGTGGAGCGGCCCTTTGGAGCAGATCCTCATCCCTCCTCAGCACTCTGATTTATTTTTTGCCTTTTCCTGGTCTTTGGGAATCTCTCTCCAACTGGAGAGAGTTCTCACCTCATCCATGGCTTAATCTTCAGAGACAAAAAGCAGGAGGACTTTGGGGCTGAGCCTGAGAGCCACACCTGGTGCAGGTGGGAGGGAGGGAACCAGCCTGGTTTTTCTCACTATGAGTTGGGGAAGGGGAATTCTGGGTGGGCTTGGCCCAGCTGCAGGCTGTGCTTCATAATAGCTAAGACCATTATTAAGCACCTCCTGTATATTAGGCTCTGTGCTTAGCACCATACATGGAACAATTCATTTATTTCTTACAACCCTTGGGTGTTATTATTTTTGCCAGCTGCAGGGGTGAAGACACAGAGGCAGCAACTGATAGAGCAGCCTGCCCTACCCTTGGGTGTTATTATTTTTGCCAGCTGCAGGGGTGAAGACACAGAGGCAGCAACTGATAGAGCAGCCTGCCCTAGGTTGGCAGCTAACCAGCAGCAGGGTCACATCTGCATGAACATCTGCATGCCAACTGCCTTGTTGGCTGCAGCTCATCTGCCCACAGGGGATGTTCTTGTTGGGCATCAGGCTTGGAGGTACCTCCCTGGGGAGTCCAAGGGGTCAGACTGTTTGGGTAGGGGTCCTTCACGGAAGTTGCTAGAAAGGGATTTGACCCAGGTGGAGACCGCATGGGGTGGGCCGAGGAGGGGAGGGGTTGGCAGGCCCAGGGTCCGTGTTTTGGTCTCTGAGGGAGAGCTTGAGGAGCCCATTGCTCTGTGGGGCTCAGCGAAGCAGACATGTGGGGAGACATGCGCTCAGTCCAGCTGCTGCTCATCCATTTCTGGAGCGCCTCAGGGGCCTCCTCACGCCTGCCATGATGCGGCCACAACTGCCTTTGCCGCGGGAGAAGAGGAAGTGGTCAGAAGCAACGCGAGAACCTTAAAGGAAGACATGTCCCAACCTACACTGCCCGTCCCCTGGGTGGGGGGAGGAGCGCAGCTGGTCCTGCCTTCTCGGGACCTGTTTCCACTCCTGAAAACACTGTAAAATTCAGAGGGCCTCCAGCCTTGGGGTCCCCTGAGATAAGGGTCAGTGGGACCCCCTCACCCAGCGCCCAGCACTCAGTAGGCTCTGAGTTCATGAACAACAGCAATGGGGCATGGTGCGGGAGTTGTGGGTTCAAATCCTGGCTCTACTCCCATTAGCTCTGTGGTCAGGGGCAGGTTGCTCACCATCTCTGGGCCCGTTTCCTCAGCTGCACTGTGGAGATAATAAAGAGTTCTTGCCTCTAAAGGCCCTGAGGAGAATGCAGAGCCTGGTGGCAGTAAGGGTTTAATAAATGAGAACGGGGCCTCCCTGGTGGCGCAAGGGTTAAGCACCACACTATGATGCATCCACAGCCACTGCAGCACAGAGTTCGACCCCTGGCCAGGGAGGGGACCCACATGGTGCAGCAGACCTCTCCTGCCATGCCCGCTGCTCCCCTCAGCAGTGTATTTCAGTCCATCTGCCTGTTCTGTTCCCCTACTCTGTCTCTGGTGAATCCTCCACCCCCACACCTCTGGCCTGTACCCTAGTCCTTCTATGTATAAATAAATAAATATTTAAAAAAAAAAAAAAACGAGAACTACTTTTACATCAGGGGAATCTCGAGGGCCTACAGGTTGCCTCCTGCCTTGAGGAGCGGAGCTGGGCTGGCACAGGCTGGGCACAAGTCTGCCCAGAGAAAACTGTGCTGCTACCACAGATAGAGAATCAGAAAAATCTTAGAAATGAATGCCCCTCGTCTTTCCAGAGGTCCACTCTGAACCCCTTCCTCAGTCTACTCCCCAAACACCTCCAGAGGAGGGACCCCCAACATGCCAGGCGGCACAGCACAAAGGGTCAGGGGAGCTCTCTCAGGGGCTGAGCTACAAATCTGCTGCCTTGTTCCAGACACAGAACTAGTTGCCTCTGTCCCCACCACCATCCTGAGTCTTGCTCAGCAGAAATCGCCCTCACCCCTCCAGCCTTAGTGCCATGGCTGCGCACGGCTCTCTTGTTCTAACATCAGAAAGCAGTCACTGGGGCTGGGGCCTGAGTGAGGTGAGCAACCGGCCTAAAAGCGATGCTGAGAGCCTCCTGGGGTATTTCACCTCTTGAAAATTTCGCCCTAGGGTGCACTTCACCCCTGGCCTGGCCTTGGCAATCCAGTGCTAGTTCTCCCCCTCTCTCAAACATCCAACCTCCTCCACTTGCAAACTGTTCACCAGGAACCCAGCAATACACTTTATAAAGACATCCAGGGATGAAGAGGAGGAAAGAAACAGGGTAACATGTGGGGCAGGAAATGTCCGTATTTTACAGAGCCTCACCTCAGAGTGACTGATTACATTCAGACCGACAGCAGCCCCTGCCCCAAGTCCAGAAACGCCTTTTCCAAAATACCTCAAAAAGTATGTGTTGGAAATCTAAATAGAAACGAATCTGACACCATTTGTGTGACAAAAGACCAAGGAACAGGAATGTTTTAGCAATTCACAGAAGAGGAAACACAATTGACCAACTTAGAAAAAAGGTCAACCTCACTCATCATCAAAGAGATGAAAACGAAATGCCATTTTCACATTCTTGTCAAATAATTTGCTAGCTAAACCGGCTTGCTAGCTGACCTAACAAATGCTTTCTGTATTTACTCACACATGTGTAGCCATATTTGTACCTTTAATTTTTGAAAATGTGCTCACTTTTATTACTTGACAATGTCTTAGGAACGGCTTTCTAGGTTAGCAGATCCAACAAAATTCCCCCTTTTCTATTTTTTGTTTACCACCCTGAGCACTTTGCTTTTCCTGAGGTGGAGGGAGCCCACGTGATTAAGCAACTGCCCCCAGCTTGTGCCAACTGCTCTCACAACTGAGGTGTCTTTGCACACGCATCTTTGAATATGCTAGAGTATAATCATAGGGAAATGCTGTTTGCATTGTAAATGCTGGATCAGTGAGTCAACACCTATGTACGGTTCAAGTTTCAAGAAGTGCCAAAATGCCCTCCAAATACTTTGCAATTGGAATAAGAAATGCATTTATGACTTTGAATAAAAAGATCTTTTTGTTTAACATTTAAGATTACTTGGGGAAGAGGTTCTTTGAGTTATTTGCTGGTCCCCTAAGTAAGCCCACAAACCAGTTGTACACGTACATGCCAATCAACCCCATACTTGGGGTGCCCTGTACTGCCTTTGAAGCACGGTCATCTGAGTTACTATGTCCTGCCTGGAGAGTCCAGTGAGGAGGTGGCAGTGGGAGGGTGGCTGGGCTGACTTCAGGGAGCTCCAGAGCCAGGAGTGAACTCCACCCTGGCCCTCTCCTGCTACCCCAGTCCTCAGCACTGGGAGAGGTTACTGGTGAGAAGGAGGGAAGGAGGCAGGCTGGGTCATTAGAAAGGACCTGGCTTCATTCCCAGCTCTGACCTTGTCTCACTGTGTGACCTCAGAAGAGCTGCTAACACCTTGAGCCTTAGTTTTCCTACCCTGTAAAACGGACCCCCTAAAACTTGCCTGCCTCACACAGTGTGGTGAGGATTGGGTGTGAGGGAGGATATGAAAGTAACTGGCTTTCCTTCCTTCTGCTTTGGGTTTGCTGCCAGGTCTACAGCTGGGAGATAGGGGAGCCCAGTCTGGGGTTTTCTGACCACAAGTGCTTTCCCAGAAAGTCTTCTTTAAAGTTATTATTGTTCTGAATAGGTCACACATACCCAGGGCACAACATTCAAAATGTTTAAAAGGAAAAGTGTGAGAAGTAAGTCCCTTTCCCATTCCTGAGCCCCACCCTACCTGGTGACCCTCCCAGAGGCAGTCTTTGTCATCTCTCTCTGTGTCTTATTCCTGGGTTGATCTTTTGTACATTTCCAGAAATAGGCAGCATTCTATAGAGAAATATATACAAATATAAAATAAATGTACCAATGTTTTTTGAAGATTTTCTCCTACTGGGACGTGTGGAACTCATTCTTTTTCTTCTCTGCTTTTTACTTTAAAAAAAATTTTAATACTTTTATGAAGATGTAAGAATAGGAAAATAAACACATTTTAAAACTTTGTCACTAATTATTAACATATGCCACATCTCCCCCCCCCCAAACTATGCAGGAATTAATATTTCAGTCCTAAATAGTACAGTTGGTATCTGCTAGGAAGAAGGCTATTCTCCAGAACCACAATACACTGATCACATTCAAGGAAGGCAAAGTTGATATGCTATAGTTCATAATTGCATTTCCTCAGGTGTCTAATTTAAAGGTCTTTAAAAAAAAATCCAGGGTCCAATTTTTAGGCATTTAACAACCATGACTCTTTAATCTCCTTTCATCTAGGACAGTTCCCCACCTATTTTTTGAGTGTCAAGACCAGTTTTGCAAAATATTCCTAACTTAGATTCCTTTGACCTTTTCTCACAATATATTTAAGTTAAACTTATTTATTGGCAGGAATATTATATAGGTAATGCTCTACCTCATTATTTTCAAAGGCAACAAAGTATCAGGATATGTGGATACACCAGTTAGGCAGTCCTCTTTCCACAGATGGCTAGATGATTTCCGATCACTTAGGACCAGAGCTTCAATGAATATTCTTAAGTGCCTGTCATGTTTAAAGTGACTGAAGCTGGGCCTCCCTGGTGGCGCAGTGGGTTAAGCAATGCCCTATGAAGCAAACTGCAGCCACTGCAGCACGAGTTCGATCCCTGCCGCCGGCCAGGGTGGGGACCCACATGGCGCAGCAGACCTCTCTTGCCTCGCCCACTGCTCCCCTCAGCAGTGTGTTTCAGTCAGTCTGCCTGTTCTGCTCCCTGCTCTGTCTCTGGTGAATCCTCTCACCTCCCACGACTCTGGCCTATATCCCAGCTCTTATATGCATAAATAAATAAAATCTTTAAAAAAAAAATAAAGTGACTGAAGCTGAGAAAATTCTAGAAATGAAACCCTGGACTTGTGCATTTGCAATTTTGAAAGTCATCACCAATTGCCCTTTGTCGAGGATATGCTTATCAATATCTCGGTAAGAGTGTTGTGACTTTGCTTGCCCTAGATGCTAATCTTTTCCTTTTTGACTTTCTTCTCACTGATGATGAGTGAGAGCTCACTGGTGATGCTAGGTGGCTGATGAGGCCACCTATCCCCGCTGAGCAGCTGTATGGTAAGATTTCCTTACATTTTTTCCTGGAAGCTTCAGCTGTCATTAAAATGCAATCCTTTGTCCAAACAGGAAGTCCAAGGTGGACTCCTTGAGCAGGATTCTTGCTTTTGTTTCAAAACACATCCATTTGCTCTATAAAAGTTTATATGATTCACAGAGAAAAGGGATTTGCTGCAGAAGATGTGTCAAGTTCTTCACTAAATAATTAATATAGTCAACCCATTTTACAGATAAGGAAAGGGGGCTTGGAGAGCTTAAGCAGCCCCTTTATTTAAATTTGAGCAAAGAATAACCAATTCAGATCTACTTGTCATCTCCCAAAGTGTGGTGTGCCATAACTCTTATTTTCTGCTCCTTGAGCATTTGGTGGCAGGTGAGGGGGAGGGAGAGCAACCAAAACAGTCCTAAGTTACTTAAACCCAAACCATGTAAGTTCCCTGCTGCAGGGCTATGTTTGGGCAACATTATCTCCACTAGAACCACCTGTTAGGTTTGATTGAAAACTACATCCCCCAGAATGCACCACTTCACAAGGCTCAGCCCTGAGACTACACTTCCCAGGAATCTGTGCGCCCACAGTGCTGTTCCGCCCCAGGTGTTTTCCGGGAGTTACTGGCTCTCTTTGGCCACGCTGCTCCGGGATGTCATCTGTTGAGACTTCCTCAGGCCAACTCCAACTTTAGGATTAGCAGAGATTCCTTTAGTGTCCTGCCTTTCACTTTAATGTTGCATTTCCTAGCAGCTATGCGGGTTTTTTTCCTTTTTTCTGTGATAGCATGTTGCCCCAGAAGCATGCCCTTCCTCCTTAAGGCACATCTAAACAGTATAGGAAAAAAGGGAAGGAAGTACCTTTTAATCTGCTAGTTTTGTATATGGGCAGGACACTCAGGAATAAAGTCTGACCACCCTTCAGAAGTCCGCTTCTGAAGGAGAGCTGAAAATTAGGTTCTCCACTTCTTTGTTAAAACCCACATGCTTATTTTCCCCAAGTTCTCCTGAATCAGTCTGGGCAAAGCTCCCAAGTGATTCTAACCTACAGCCACGGTCAGCGCTGTAAATGTAAAAGATGTAAAACATCTGTATGCTAGATTTACCTGCTTTTTCTTACAGAATCTACCAGACTTCCCACCTTGGGAGCATGCATGTACGTAATTTATCTGTGCCGGCAGAACCCAGCCCATACCTGATTCACAGGGAGGGGACTAGGGTGAATATCTAGCTGCTATTTACCATTCAGCCAATCGTCTGTGGCCAGTGGCCATCCACTGGTCAGTGCTTATGTCATCCTGGTTGTGAAATATTTTTAATGTGGTCTCCAAGTCATTGTTTTCCCAGATGGGATTGAGTAAAATTCAGGCTGGGAGCAACAGGGCTGAATATATTAGATGGTGACACTAAGAGTTATTGGAATTTAGTTTATATAGAAATCATCATTTCTTTCCTTCTCAGCTTCCTTTGTGTAGTACCCAAGCCTTCTGGATTCCTCTCCTCCTGTCTAGATGGTCTCAAAAATTAAAACTCCTTTCCCCACAGTCACTTAGAGCAATGCTGTTCTTTCCCAGTTCCTTTTCCAGGCTTGCTTTCTCATCAGCCCCTATCATCACCATTACCACAATTTTAATGGAATCCATTGCTGAAAAATTGGAATCTTTTAGTTGCAAGTGAGAGAAAAGTCCATTCAAACTGACTTAAATGGAGAAATAAAAGTCCAGTCACAGCTGGATCCAGGAGCTCAGACAAAGTCATCAGGACTTAGTCTCTCTCCGTTTTCCTCTGAGGGAAACAGTTCCATGTTTAGATTCCCCACCTCCCCATGGTATCAGCCAACTCCAATTTTCCTTTCTTCCAGCATCTCCATAAGGTACCTGACCTGCCTTTCAGTCAGAGCCCAGAACCAGGTTCTCATCAGCTCAAGGTGGATGAGGTGCCTATTTCCAAGCCCCCGTTGGCATGTAGATGGGACTAGCTCAGGTGGCACTGAGTGATCACTCCTAGAGCTACGAGGGTCAGAGAAGTCAGCACCTGTCAATCTATGAACCCCGAGTGGGTAAGAACCGGTTCCCTCAAGAAGTAGGAAACCAGTAACAAAGAGGGGCAAATGGACACTGGGTCAGACCATGAACAACCAGGAGCCTGCCTGGGGGGCTAAGGACTGCATGAACGTCAGCCCATTCATCCTCTCCAACTCTCTACAGGAGGGACGATTATCCCATCCCGTGTGCTGTTGAATAAACTGAGGTGACTGATAAGTGGTAGAAAGTGAGATTTAAATCCAGCCAGTCCTGACTCCAGAGCCAAGTTCATTCAGGTACTCCGTGAAATAAAGGGTCCTTCTGTCAAAAGGCCACCCTCCCACCTTAGCAGGTAGCTTAAGGAACATCGTTGCTCCTTGAGTCTTCAGGTGGAATCTTACCCTCACCTTAAGCAGCCTATCAAAGTACTTCTTATAAACACACAGTCCTGGGCCTCCCTGGTGGCGCAGTGGGTTGAGCAGCGCACTGTGAGGCAAACTGCAGCCACTGCAGCACGAGTTCCATCCCTGCTGCCAGCCAGGAGGGGGACCCACATGGCACAGCAGACCTCTCCTGCTGTGCCCGCTGCTCCCCTCAGCAGTGTACTTCAGTTGATCTGCCTGTTCTGCTCCCTGCTCTCTGTGGTGAATCCTCTCACCAGCCCCCCCCCACACCTCTGGCCTGTACCCCAGTGCTTGTGTGCATAAATAAATAAATCTTTAAAAAAAAAAAAAAAACACAGTCCTCGCCACTACAGCAGGAACTCTTAGCCTGAGGATGTGGTTAAAGGGCTTCATGAACATAGGTAGTGTCATGAACTAAATGTCTGCCCCCCAACCCTAATCCCCTGTGTGATGCCATTTGCAGGTGAGGCTTTGGAGGGGAAAAGGGTTAGATGAGGGCATGAAGGTAGGGTCCCCACACTGGGATTGGTGGCCATGTGAAGACAAGTGGGAACCAAATCAGCAGCACCTTGACCGTGGACTTTGCAGCCCTGAGAACTATAAGGAATAACGTGTTATTTAAACCACCCTGTTTATGGCATTCTGGTGTGGCAGCCTGACCTAAAACAGTGGGGGGACAAACTAGACCTTCATCTTCACTAACCTTTAACTGAAATTTAGCATTCCTTCTATCCTGACTGTAGGTAACAAACACAGGAATATCAGCAGGACCTGTGGCTTCCTCACTTTGAGAAATCTCAGACAATGTTCTATGGCATGACAGATGCTGCAGACTTTGGGAAATATCACTGGTGCACAGCACTACTGGGAGACACCTAGTGATGCCACATCTGGCTAGATCCTGCACACGGTGGGAACTTATACTTCTCTGTTTCCTTCTGTTGTGAACTCTAATCACCACTCAGACACAGAGGTCTGGGCTCCCTGAGAGCTGGTCATTAACCCAGCACGGGGCTGGGTCAGAACCAAGGCTGAGGGCCTTGGTGTATGGGAGGAGACCCTTCCTGCCTCCTGGAGCAAAAAGAACATATGGGTCAGAGGTTTATTCAAACTTGCATGATCCAAATGAGGGATTGCTTTAAAATCCCATGAAGGAGTCAGATCAGGCAGGACTCAGGACTCAAGAAGACCTTCCTGGGGCTGGTCTCATGCATCACCCCAGTGACTGATCTGGGCTCAGCTGGTCTGGGTGCAGGCACTGGACCTTGCCTGTCTCATATGCCCCTCGGGAGAGAGGAGAGCGGGGTGGTTGGCTGTGATTGACAGCTCCACTGAACCACAGGGAGGAAAGTAAGATAAATGGGAACCCCCACGGGAGGCCACATGCTTGCTTGTGTTAATTCATCTGTGTGACAACCTCCGAACTAGGCATTGTTTTCATACATTTTACAAAGAAGCAGAGGCAGTGGGTGCTCAGGTCAGAGAGTGAGGGGAATGCAGCCCACTCTGGCTCCAAGTCCAGGTGTTACACCACTTCCCACGTTGCCACGTCAGCCAGAACAAGAGCCATAGTCACAAGGCAGCCCTGGAGAAAGGGGCCCAACCCTTGCCTGGGGTCAGTGTGGGGAGCAACTGGGCCCTGCAGGTGGCTCAGTATCCGTGTGGATGAGCCTGTCTCAGTGTCTAGAAAACCCTATGGGGTCCTAGAGAACTTTCCAGAAATTGAGGACAACCCCAGGCCTCACTCCAGGGGGCAAAAGTCCAGGCCTGAAGACCTGGTGCCACAGCTGGCTGTGTGACTGGGGGCCAGTCACTCTCCCTTTCTGGGCTTGTATCTTCCTCTTGCAAATGAGCAAGTTAGACCTCCTGAGTCCCCATCACTGCAAGTTCTCTGGGGAAAAGCTGGTGTGAACTGCTACTCCAACTTGTGGGGGGCCACAAACGATTATATTCCCAGCAGCCCCAGCTGCTGGGGAACCTCAGTGTCCTGTGCCCTCAAAATCCCAGCACCCCCAAGGCTCTCAGCTCTGAGAACAGGGAAGGCCCAGCCGTGAACCCAGCTTCCTCCCCAACAGTGGCCCTCAGTCCAGAGCCAGTGATTTTTGGGCTCTCAAACAGCAGTCCCAGTAGGCACCCCTTCCCTGCCAGGCGAGGCAAATGCACCCCTGCAGCACTTCCCCAGCAGCAAGCCGGTGTTCCCACAGGGAGGCGGTCTTGGGCAGCTCGGCCAGTAGGGGGCAGCAGAGACTTGGGAATCTTCCGTACACCCTTCCCTATTCCCTTCCACGCCTCGCTGTCCCTTAATATTCACACTCACTCCTGGGTCCCACCCCAGAGGTTCTGATTCAGCAGGCCTGTGGCGGACAGCAGGTTTAGGTCATTTTTTCAATGACTGGTCTAAGTCATTTCACTGCAGATCGCACATCGGAGTCACCTGAAAGCTTCAGAACACCAATGTGAAAAACAATTAAATATCCCTCAACGAAAGAAAGGATAAAGAAAATGAGGTACCTAAGACAATGCAGTATTATTCAGTCACAAGAGCAATGGAACTCTGTCACAGGCCACAGCATGGGTGAAGCTTGCGGGCACGGAGCTGAGGGAAATAAGCCACAGGAGGACGGATACTGCAGGCTACACCCCACTCGCCGGAGCTGCCCTGAGTGGTCAGGCGTTATTCCCCAGGCAGGAAGAATGGGGGGTGGGGAGGTAGTGGGGGTTCGTGTTTAACTGAGGGCAGGGATTTAGCTTTGGATGAGGACAAATTCTGGAGGGGAGGTATAGGGTAAATGGACAAACTCAGACTTTTCTGCCCTCCTGCCACTGGTGTGATGATGGGCACCTGGGGTCCCGCATGCATGCCTCATGGTGGGCACCCCAAGTAGGGTGTGGGCATGCGCAAGTGGGTGCACCTGGGCTGAGATGTGGGTCCTATAAGGTCAGCATCGTGAAGACGCCAAGAGAGACTAGAAAGGAGAGCATAAGAAACAGAAAAGTGAGCAGAGAGAAGGCAGAAGCAGCAGCAGTAGTAGTAGCAGAGGCACGAAGGCTAGAGAGCCCAGAGAGAGGAGATGCGTCGGGGGCTCGGAGGCCAGCCGGCCAGCCCGCGGGCCCCCAGGTCCCCTACCTGCCATGTACCCGGTCGCCCCTGGTAATAAAAGGTTAAACAAGCCACCGAGTGCTCCAGGACTCCTCCTTGACCTGTCTTTTCGGAATCATCGAGAACTTGCTCTGTGCCTTGCTGGCACCACAGGTTTGCACAATAGTGTGAATGGACTTAATGTCACTGAACGATACCCTCAAAAATGGTTGTAGGGTAAAGGTTGGTCAGGTATTTCCACCCTCCCACCACTGATGATGGACACCTGGGGTGCTGCGAGCATTCCCGGGTGGGCATGCGCAAGTGGGCGCACCTGTGTTGGACATGGGCATAAATGGGCGGCGTCAGGAGGACGCCAGAACTGTGAGGATTGAGCAACAGACAGAACTGTGAGGATCGACAGAGAACTGTGAGAACTGCGAGGACCAACAGACAGAACCGAGAGAACCGACAGCAGCAGCAGCAGCGAGAAGAAGCAGTCGAGAGGGTGAGATGCACCGGGGGTTGGGAGGCCTGCCAGCCTCCCGGCCCCCTGGCACCCCTGCCTGCCATGTACCTGGACACCTCTACTAAATAAAAGTATGAAAAGCCACCGAGGGCTCCGAGACTCTCCTTCCCTGACCCGTCTGCCCAGAACCATCCAGAACCTCGCTCTAGCGCTACCTCCATCCTGCCGCTACAATGGTTTAAATGGTAACATTTTATATCTGTTGTCTTGCAACGATCCCAGACTGGGCAGCTTCATCATCGGTTCAAGCAGTCTCTGTCTTAGCCGCCTTCATACTATCTTTCGTCTTCCACCGCAACACTTCGGCTTCTCCTTCCATGCTGCTAGCCGCGTCCCTGTGACGCTACCTTATATACCTTGTGCCTCAGCCAGTTACACCCACCTGCGCGTGCCCACCCAGGCACGCGTGCAGAACCACAGGTGTCCATCATCATTATATGGCGGGAGGGTGGAAAAGCCTGATACTCTTCTCTGACCCTACACTGTTTCCCCACAGTCAAGGAGAAAGCAACAGAAACTTAAGTGTTGGGTTACACAGCTAGATCATTCCACAAAACACCACAAATGTCCAAGTCTCTCACCAGACCAATTACATATATATTGATCTGGGGGTTGGGCTCTGACACGTCTTGCACAAGTGCCCAGATGAATGGAACATCAGCCATGATGGATAAATGGTGAGATAATGTGTCGTTGTAAGTGGCTAAGTTTTGGGGTGATCTGTTAACAGCAGCAGCTAAACTGGTACTTCCATGCATGAGCCATGGACCCAGGGTCCACCCTTCTTCCCTCCACCCACCCACGCACGCATCCCAGAACACAGGGCCTAGCACACAGCAGACCCGTGTAAATATTTGTCAAATGAGTGAACTGACATTTAAAAAATACCAGCTGTGCCTTATATGCCAAGGCAGGCCAAGGACTTACCGCCAAACAAGGCCCAGGGGCATGGGGAATGCATGGTTGGTGCTGGTCCTTTGGCGCAAGGCTGGCGGCCCAGGAACAAAGTCCAGCCTACAGTGACTGCAGCCATTTCCTGGGGGAGAAACGGGAGAAGCCATTTCAGCTTCCCCACCTGAGCCCACCCAGCCTCATTTCCTGCTGTGGAGAACCGCCCTCAGCCTGGCTGGCTTATAGAGAAAACCTGGTTTGTGTCTCCCTGATGGGCCCAGGGCCAGGGCAAACCCTAAGGTGGCTGGCTGATGCCAGAGGGAGGAAAGGGCAGCTAAGGGATCAGCTGGAAGATCTGGGTGCTTCTGAAGGTCCAGTGGGGCAGCCACAGACAGGCCAGCTGTCTCTTGCTAGAGGTCATCAGAGGGGCCTGGGCGCTCCCAGCCACACACATTCTCTTCTCAGCCCTCAGGTTGGCCTTACATGCTAGGGCCTCTGTTTTCTCATGTGTAAATGGGAACAAGGGGGATACTTTTGACAATGAGATAACATGGTGCTCACAAGGGTCCTCAGAGAGGGTGGGAGGCAGGAAGTACCGCAGGACCGCTGAGTGCCAGGACGCAGCATGACCGTGAAGCCAGTGTCCTCCAGAGGCCCTGGGCATGCAGGTGGCCTGGCCTGCTCTCCTGCCTGCTTCTCTGGGCTCTGACTGCATCATCCTCTCCCTTTAACATGTTCTCCCACCTCAGGGCCTTTGCACTGGCTGTTCTGCTGCCTGATGCTCTTCCCCCAAATATCCACACACCCCGGGCTCCCTTCCTTCCCCCTTCAGGTCTGTGTTCTCGTGCCACCTCCTCAGGGACGGGCTCCCTGGACCCTCCTTCCCCCACTCCCATCTTTTTGCATCTGTTTCCCCCATAGCACTCATCCTAAAACACACCTTCTCCTCACCGGTTTTGACTGGCTCCTCCTGGAACATCCATCCCAGAAGGTGGGTGTAGCGGCAGGAAGGCGTACGGAGCAAGTTCTTGATGGTTCCGGGTCAAGAAAGGAGTCTTGGAGCCTTCGGTGGCTTTAACGCTTTTTATTGTCAGAGGTGGCCAGGTACATGGCAGGCAGGGGTGCCTGGGGGCCGGGGGGAGGCTGCCAGACCTCCCAGCCCCCGGCGCAATTTACCCTCTTGGCTGCTTCTTCTCTCTCTGCTGGCATCCGGTTCCACTGCTGCTTTCGCTCGCTGCTTGTTGGTCCTGCTGCTCTCATTTGGTCCTGGCATCCTCATGACACCGCCCATATAAGCCCGTGTCCAAACCCAGGTGCGCCCACTTGCGCATGCCCACCTAGGCCTGCGCGCAGCTCCGCAGGTGTCCATCATCACACTAGTGGCGGGAGGGTGGAAGGACCTGATAGTTCTCTGACCCTACAGTGGGGCTTCAGTCTTCTGTGTCCACTGATACACCCTTGCACCTACCAGGTGGAAGGCTGACAGGAGAAGGTGCAGACACAGAAAACCCCAGGACACACGTGCGCTGCTCCACAGAGTTGCAGTGCAGCCGCCTGCTCGGATGCCTCAGCCACACCTCTGGCCTCGCAGGGCCGGGGGGTCCCGAACTTAAGAGCACTGGGCAAAGACGGTGCTGGCTGGGAGGAGGCAAGAGCACCCAGGTCCTCCTCCGGCTGTTACCCTGGGGAAGGCCTTGGAGGCACCAGGTTGTTCTCTGTCAAGGCCTTCCAGGCCTGGGGCTGAGCCTGCCCCTGCGGGAACAGTGCCTGGACCCCCAGAAGGCAAATCCTGGCCCTCTCCTAGTGTCTTCCTCAGGCAGCACTAGAGGGATATGCGGGGCCTATGGGGAAAGGAGTAGACTCTGGGAGAGCTGGCAGGGACCGTTCCTGCAGTGGAGCCGCTGGCCTGCGCTTTTCCGCTTCCTTCAACCCACAAAGTCCACCTGCAGCAGCAGCACGTGCAGAAAGAAGCCGGGTTTCCATGGCAACCCTGACGTCAAGGGCTTGGCCGAACGTGCCTCCTGGCCTCACCTGCGCGGCTAGTGCAGCCCCCAGTCGTGGCCGCTGGGACCTCGGGGGGCGTGGCCACCGCCGCCCCGCCCTCAGCTGCCTGGGCGTGGCCACCTGTGGCATACAGGTGTGCGCTTGGCCAGCCGATCTCACCTGCCTGCCCCTTTGCCCTTAAATTGCTCTCTGCTGGCTGCTAGATCTTACTTCCCGCTTCTTTTGTAGAAAGTCCTTCCCAGATTGAAAGCGCATTTTCACGCAGTGTGGGAGGTGATGGGCAGGCCCGGATTTTAGGTCTGCCTCCCTCTGGTCCACACCACTATGAATCAGAGGGCTACTTAAACAGCTCCCAAGTTTTCGTAGAGCTCCACCTCCCCACCTGCTTCCATCTCTCAAGGGCAGCTCACTGCACTTTTTCCAATAAGACCTAAGAGTGCTCTCTCCCTTCTTGCAGCAATGTTCCTCCTCAGTGTCAGGCATTGCCTCTGGGCCCCGCACATGCACTTTCCTCTGCCTGAACACTGTTTCCACCTCCAGCAATGCTCAGACACGTTAGCTCAGTGTCACTCCTCCTGGACCCACTCATCCCACAGCAGTAATGAAAAGTGATTTGTGGAATTACAGGTCTAATGGCTGCTTCCTGAGGCCGAATGTGGCCTGAGGTGGAGAGTGCCATTTATTTTAGTCACATAGGAGTTCCCCATAGGCCTAGCACACAGTAGGTGCACAATACAATTTTTAAAAACTTGGTGAGATGTAACTTACCACACAATCCCAAGGAAAATGTACAATTCTGTGCTTTTCAGTATATTTGTAGCAGAGAGCACCAGCCGATTTTAAAACATTTTCATCACACCAGAAAGAAACCCTTTGCCCTTTAGCTATCATCCCCCTTCCCGCCCAGTTCTAAGTAACCACTGGTTGACCTTCTGTCCCTATAGAGTGTCCTTTTCTGGCAAAGCAGACAGGCCACACTACCCTGGTGTTTTAGAGGGAGTCTATTGCTATCATTACATTTAGAGCAAGAATAAATAGCCAAGAGGTGTGCTGCCAGGAATTGGTGGAAACTTCTAGCCATCCTCAGCTTCCTGCTTCTGTGGAGATGAACCAAAAATGCTTTGGGGGAAGGTTCCATTTCTATCAGTGTGTATGAAAGGCAGGTTTCAATACAACAATGAGCACATCACGGGCCATGTGGATTTCATTTCCTTGACCAAATCTAGAAGACCGGCTCAGGCTAGCCTTGTTCAGCATTAGAGTTGGAATAGCAAGTTAGGCCAGCATGGAGGGTTTCAAGCCCCACTCAAATCTGATACAGTACACCAAATTCTGAACCTGAGTTTGCATGTGACCCCAGAAGGCACATTCATTCGAGAAGCCTAAGTGGAGCTTCCTTAAGGTCCTGCTGCATAGCAGTTGGCCAGTCAGGCGCTTCCTTAGAGAGATTTTGTCCCTCAGGGGACATGTGGCAACCTCTGAAATCTCCCCATGCACAGCTATGCAGTTCTGCCCAAGGGTGCCTAGCTGAGTCCACTACAGGTTTAAGTATTTAACAACTGTCCAGCAGAGGGCAATAGTGTATTCAGGAGCTGGGCACACAAACACCCCCTACCAGCTTTTAAGGCTGGACAAGGCTGGCCCTGATAAAAGCTCTTGTGCTTTAAACAGTGCTCCCTAGAAGAGCTGTGACCATTTTCTTATTAAAAAAAAAAGTTTTGCTGCTACTTTCTTTTAAATTAAGGCAAAATTCATGTAACATATTTTAAGTGGCAATTAGAACATGCTGTGCCTCTCTCTGGTGTAAAATTTTTGCCACCACTTTCAAATAAAACCCATCCCATTCCTTTAAGAAGTCACTTCCTGGCCCCTGGGAAACACTAAGTTGCTTCTTCTACATCCAGATTGGTTTTTTCTGGCTATTTCATATAAATGGAATCATACAACATGGGGCTTTTGTGCCTGACACTCATACATGGGGAGGGGGGCTGGCCCTTATTAGGGCTCCATGCCCTGATAATCCACGTCCACGATGGCTAGCAGCCCGCTGCCCTCATATGCCGTATTATCTCTTCATCTGTTGATAGGCATTTGGGCTGTTGCCAGCTAACGTCACTTTTAAGAAGGCGATGTGTAATGTATACAGAAAACGACATACATCCTAAGACTGACACTCCAGGAGCGCGCGAACACGGTGTAACCACAGATCAAGATTAGAGGACTTTCATCAATCCAAAGTTCCCTCCTACCTTCTCCGTCATTAACACCCCTTCTTTTGACCTTCGTAATCACAGATGACTTCTGCCCATTTATGAACTTCATAGGAAGGGAATCATACAGCAAAGCTCGTTGGCGTCTGGTTCTTCCTCACACCACACCCCCCATTCAGTTAATCCGTGTTATTGCGTGTCTCCATCTTTTCCTTTGGAATTTCATCGCTTGGTTATGTCACTGCAGTTTATTCATTACCCCCGCCCCTGCCCTGCAGTTTATTCATTCCTTCTAACCTCCCCACCCCACCCCATGGAGAGTTTTGCGAATTTCCACCAAATGAGCATCCCAGTTTATTTACTCATGCTGTTAGTGGACAGTTGGGTTGTTTCCACTTTGGGGCTATTATGAATAGTGCTGCTATAAACATTCTTGTTTGTATCTTCTGGGGAACATGTGAGCTCAGTTCTCTTGGGCATATACCCAGGCGTGGAGCTGCGAGGTCATGGGCAGCCAGATGTTTAGCTTTAAGGGCATCCAGATGTTTAGCTTTAAGGGCATCCAGATGTTTAGCTTTAAGTGGTTCCAATAACTCCTCCCACTGCCATGTATGAAGAGCTTCTGCTGGCTGCCACCCCTACCCCTGCAAACTGATCCAAGTCAGGGCCCCAGCTGCCAGGCCATGAGGTGCCTCTGTCCCCAAGGAAGGCCAGGGAGCCAAGTGCCCAGTGACTATGGGTCCTTGGGAGCATTTCCCAGTCTGTCATGGAAGGGGCTTCCCCTGACCTGTTCCTCTGCCCAGGAGTGTGATTAGTCACTGTCTTGGGGCTTCACAGAGCAGGCTAAGTGAAGAATCTAGTACAGGTAGCTTACTTGTGGTCACAGGAGATGTAACAGTGACCATGAAGAGTAAGGGGGAGAAGGGCAGGAAGCAAGGGAGGACCTGGGGACCACTGGACATTAATGGGGGGGTGTCTCTGGGAGCCAGAGAATGAGGCTTCAGAACCCTCCACCCCCAGCCCGGAGCAGAGAGCCAGGGCTCCGGAGGGAGGGCAGAGCTACAAGTTAGGGAATCGACAATGCTGGGAGCCCCAGAAACTAAAAGTAAGGGAGCTGCCACAGGGACTAAGGATCCCTGCAGCTGGCAATGGGGTATTCCTCCCAGGCCGAGGTGGAGGGGCTGGGAAATGTGGGAGTAAACACTGGACTCCAGGCAAACTTCCTGGTTCCCTATGTCTAGCAGGTGATGTGCATCCAGAGGCTCAATAGGAAACTGGTGGGCAGGGGGACCCAGATGACACAGGGACCAGGCAGGAGGGTGGAGGCCCAAGGGCAGGGTGGCCAGCAGGGTCACCCCTGTCTGCTGTGAACCAGACCCTCTGCGGGTGGAGGTGAGAGGTGGAGCAGGCTGCTGGGCCTGGCGCGTGGTGTCCACACGTCAATTCCTGGAGCTGGCAGGGCTGTCGTGAAGCCAAAGGTCATCTGGGCGTTTCCTTTTAGTCTATTAAGTGCCTCCCACCCCACCTCGGTAAGGCCCACCTGCTTACCCTTCTCCATTGACCTGCCAACACCCCATTAGGGTTGCTGTAACACCCTTCCTGGACTGGGAGACCCTGGAAGACCACCAGGTTGGGGAGGGGTGGAGAGAAAAGTTTCTGCTTGGATCCATTCTGTTTGCCCTTCGGCTCTAGCTTTTTGAACTCAGCAAGCCCTCTACAAATTAGCAGCATCTGCAGGGGCCCAAGCTCCTTTGAAATGCAGGGTCTCAGGTCCCACACAGACCTGGGAACCAGAACCTGACTTGCAAGTGGCCCCAGAAGGCACATTCACTCCAGAAGCCCAAGTGGCGCTTCCTGAAGGTCTTGCTGCAGCAGCTGCCGCCCAGGCTCTCCCCTTAGATGTTGTCTCCCAGGGGACATGTGGCAACCTCTGAGGCATTTTTGGCTGTTACAACAGAGGTGGGTATTCTGCTCAACCCCCTGCCATGCACAGCACAGCCCCCCACAAAGGGAGATCGAACCCCCCAATGCAAATAGTGCCGAGGATGCCCAGGCACTGTGGCGTAGCTCCGACAGCCAGCTCGGTTCTCGCTCCCCCTCCTGTTCCCACCTTCCCACGGGCGCCCCTGAAGCCACACAGAAAGGCCAGATGTCAATGAGTCACTTACAGTTTATTTTGCCTGAAAGTATTTCACATCTCTGAACACAGCTACGTGACAGTAGTACTGACCATCAGGAAAAGCAACGGTGCGAAGGGAAAGGTGGCGTGTCTCGGTTCTTCTTTTTTTTCCTTTTTTTGAAATTTTTTTTTGCTTCTGCTTCTTCCTGCACCAGAGTGCTATAAAGTAGGGGACCAGAGTGGGGGGGAGAATAAAACCAACAACGACGACGACGACGACGAGAAAACAAAACGGAACACAAAAGAGAACACTCACACGCACACACGAAATAAAACCTGGCACGTAAAATGAATTAAGACTGAAACCCAATTTCTTTTTTTTTTTTCCTTTTTTAAAAAAATGAGGGCATAGTTGGGGGGTAATAAAGTCTACCTCGCAAAGTATAAAACGACAAAAGCATGTTTCCATTGAATAAGATTAAATAGATATAAAACAATTACGTTGACTGGGGGTTGGGTCTGGAGGTGCTGGAGGGGAGGGGGGAGTATTTGTGCTAAACCAACAGAAAATGGGGCTTGGGGGGAGAGGGGGACCCCAAGTAAACCATGAAGGGGCTGTTCTGTACAGTGAGGGCTTGGTAAGAAAAAGCCGACTGTTTAGAAAAGAAATGGAGGTTGGTTTGTCTTTGGGGCAGGTGTGGGCACAGAAGGGGCATCGGCGGGCAGTGGTCACATTCATGGGGCGGGGCGGGGCGGGGCGGGCAGTCAGGCTGGTGGAGGCGATGTCTCTCTCTTCTCCCAAGAGACCATGCAGAGAGCGGGCATGGGCATGCATGGGGAGACCACGCGAAGCACAGGGTGGCAGGGAGCCACGGGCCGCAGCGTCTCGTGGGGGCTGGGGACACAGAGACCACAGGAGATGGGCGCTCTGGGGCTGGGGGGTGGGGAAACGGGGTAGCTCTTTGGGGGGCTGGACCAGGAGGACAGGATAGCACCCCTCCCTCCAAATGTGTCAAAGGGGCCAGAGAAAAAGCTGGGTCTCAGAGGAGCACTACAACATGGGGACCCCACTTCCTCCTCCTCCCCCCAGCCTGGCCCCCACCCCACCAGGAAGTTGGAGACAATCAGGAATAGCACAGTGGCGGGTGTGCAAACAGACAGACTGACAGAGGAGAGAGCGTTAGCATACAGAATCCATTACGAAAAAGCAATTCATTTCCAAGGAGGTTCCTGGTGTTTTTTTTTTTTTTTTGTCTGTTTGTTTCCTTTAAAAAAATAACAATACTACTACCACTACCCGACAGCTGACTGGTTCAGACAGGTACCACATGCCTGGGGGCGGGCGCGGGGCGGGAGGGGCGGTCAGAGACTTCATAAATAAGAGGCAGGTCCCAGACCCGCAATTTGTCAACATTTCTTAAATAGGCGCATTATTTAAATCTTATGTACAACAAGAATCACTTTGCATAGCAATGGCGAGGACACAGGGCAGTGCTATGACGGTGGGTCTCGTCCGGTGGGGCTGGAGCCTCTGAGGAAGCAAGCATCCTTTGTCGGCCTCGAGACCCAAGGGGTCCCGGGATGGTGGCGTCAGAGTTGACTTTTCCCGCACGGCATTGAACACAAAGGCAAAGAAAATCCACAAAGGGTCCCCCCTCCCCAAGCCCGCCCCCCTCCCCGCCCCGCTGACGCTCCTCTGGTTGCTACAAAGTCCGTTTTAGATCAGGTCAAGGTTTCCAATTATGAAGCTAAAAGAATAGGCGGGGGGCTGGGCGTGCCGACGGACCCCCCTCCCTCCCCCTCCCCCCTCCGCCCTCGGCCCCCCGAAAGACTCCCCCCTCTATCTCACAGCCGGGACGCTGGGGGCGGGACCCCAGGACCGGCGCCCTACGGCTATTAGTCAAGAGTGTGTGGCGGCTGCAAACTCCTCCCGCCGCGGCTTCACCAGGCCTCCGTGTAGCGCACGTCCACCTCCTTCAGGTTGGGGAGCTTGGCCTGCGGGCGAGAGAGCGCGTCCCTTCCAGAGCTGAACCCAAGCGCCGGGTGCCCCTTGCACCCTCCTGCTGCCACTCTGGTGACCTCGGGGAGCACACCCAGTTATGCGATACGGCAGCCTCGGCCCCAGAAAGCTGTCAAGGCGGCTGGGGAATCCAGGCCTGGCTAGGAGGGCCTTGGCTGGCGGGGGTAAACACCTCTGGGCGGCTCCCCGAGTCCCTGTGAGCCCCCATTTCCTCACTGTGGTAGGAATGGGAGTCCAGTTCCTGGCTCACAGCAGGGTGTGTGGGTTTAGACACCCCATCTCATCTCACTTTCACTACTGCTCATGATATTCGCCTTACAGGGAAATGGGGCACCAACAAGTTCCAGGGCCCTCCCTCCCCCATGGATCCACTGCAGATTCCGCCTGCGGAATTCCAGCTCTGGTTCCCGCCCCGCCATCCTCGCTACAGGTGTGCTTCCTCTCTCCCTCCGTAGAAACAGCTGGCTTGACTTTGGAGCCTCCACCGCCCAGAGGGGCCTGCCCCGCCCATTGCCTTCACACCCTCCCTTCCCAGCCCCAGGTAGTGGGCGCGTCCTTCTCCTGCGCACACATGTGCTGCTCCTGTGGGGCTCCAACACCCTTAGAGCGCCCCACTGCCCTGGCACGCCTACAACGGAGGGCGTGCACACGGTTTGTTGTAAAAAATATTTCAGCCAACCACTCAGAACTAGGAGACTGCACCTAGATTTCCAGGTTCTTTTGGCGGGGGATGAAAAGGGCGAGACTGGGGAGCTCTGGCTAGACTGGGCAGGAACTGCAGAGCCTGGCTGGCCTGGTACAGGTGGTTCCCCAGCCCTGGCAGGCAGGGTCCAGCTGGATTTGGACCCCAAAGCTTAGTGGCTGCCTGCACTATGTGTTTTCCCACTGTGGAAAAATAGTACACGGACTGAAAACCACTTCTCTTTACAAAGATCCCACCACCTGGCTTTTCTGGTCTCAACAGTGTTTAGATTAGCTTCTCTAACTCTGGGGTGCAATCCCTGGGTGGGCTGCAACGCCCCTTTGGAACTAGCAGGTCTGGGAGGGTGATTTCACACCGTGCCAAGGTCTGAACTGCCTGGGTGGGCACTCAGGTCATGCCACTCCTGCATCCCACCCTGCGTGCTTCTAGGACGGCTTCCATTGGGCCTGTCTGACAAGCTCACTTCCGCAGCCCTCTTTAGTGAAGGCTCACCTGCGGTGGAGGGGAGCCGACGCCCCTCTCTGCAGCCCCTGCCTTGCCTTGGTTTGTTATGCTTCTCTCTGCCAGGGCTGAGCCTCCTCCTGGAGGTGGGGGCAAAGGGGCTGTCCACACCCGGGTTTCCTGGTCTCCAGCACAGGCCTGGCACACAGCAGGTGCTCTGAGAGCATCTGGAGGCTTGGCCAATGAGCAAGTTCTGGGGAGCAGAGGGCTGGCTAACCTGGAAGGGGAAGCCTAGAAGGCCTGCCGCCGGGCCTGTGTACAGGGCTGCCAGAGAATTCCCTCTAAGTGGCATCCAGGCTGTGGAGGTGCCGGCACTTGCAGGCACCATCTGTGCCTCCTGGCCCAGCCCTTCCTTCCCAGGGCACTGGCCCAGCAGCCTGCCTGCTCCCAGGGTGGCTGGACCTGGCCCATGATGACAGGGGACAAACCCTCTGACTCCTCTAAGACGAGCTGTCAACAAAATGTGCCTGCCCTCCACAGGTTCTTTGTCCCCCCAATTTTATCTTACCAACTGGGCCAGCCTGACCCTGTGGACTCCTGCCTGGGTGTCCACACCAGCCCTGTAAATGTTCTTGCTTCTTCCCTCCTAAGTGCCACTTTCCATGAAACAGCCAGAACGAGCTTTTCAAAGCGGAACTCCTGGCCTGCAATAGAGCCTCTGAAAGCTGCCCGCTGCCCCTGGAGGAAATTCATAGTCCTTCATGGTCTACAGGGCCTTATTCAGTCTATTATTCCTTCTGTTCTAGCCAGTCTATTTTCTCTTTCACTTTCCAGTCCCACTGCTACAAAGTCAGTTTGAACGAGCCTTTCTGCCTCAGGACCTCTGCACCGACTCTTCCTCTTTTGCATCCTTGGTTTCTTTTTTTTGGGTGTCAGCTGATGTGATCCACACTTGAAAGGGACCGTCTGCCACCATCCCATGCAGGACAGAGCTCCCTTGTTCCCAATCTGTCATTTCCCAGCTGACTTCCTCTCTAGTGGTCCTTTCAACCCGCCATTATTTTAAATTTGCTGGCTTCTCTGCTGGGGTCACAGCCTTTCAGCCAGGGAATAAGCTCCATGAGGGCAGAACGCCAGTATCTATCCAGAGGAAGTGGGCAGGCGGGCAGGAATTACCTTCAGATCTTCGTAGGTGTCAGCCGAGAGCTTGGTGCTGTTCATGTTTAAACTGCAAAGACTCTTCATAGCTGTAGAAGGACAGACACGGTCACCAGGGTCGTGACCCCAGAAGGGGAAGCTGCGGGTGTGGGAGGGTCAAGCTAGGGCTGACTATACATGCCGAGGCCTGTGGGCAGGAGGCGTGGGGAGAGCTTAGCAGGTGCAGAAAGACCCTCCCGGGCAAGGGTTGGTCTGAGCTGCGGCCAGTTCTTGCCCTCTGAACCCTCCTCCCTTTTGCTCCCTCTGGCACGTCCTTTCACTGCTGGGACGCCAGATGTCCCTAGATTTTGCCAGTCACACCCAGAGCCACGCTGATGGGCCAGGGAACCCTGGAAGCTCTCCCAGGAGGAGGTGACTCAGGCCACAGCTTCTGGCCAGCAGGCCTCCAGCTACGACTGCATGGAGATTTGCTCACTTGGGGACCCAGAAGAAGACGCAGGTGCCCTGACCCACGCCAGAAATGCTGAGCCAGGGGCTAGAGCCGGGCCCAGGAACCTGCACCACCGCCATGGTCCCAGCCTCCACCGTGTGGCTCCAGAGGGATGTCCGAAGAGCTCATGTGCAGGGAAGAGGCTCACGACCCCACCTTCTGCCTCCATTAACCCTGCCCTGCCTTCACCACTCCAGTCATGCTGAATTCACTGAGGGCCTCGCTGGGCCACACCCGGCCCGGCTTGCCTCCCCCTTGGCCCACGGCCTCACAGCCTTTACACCCAGATCCCATCACCGCCCTGGGAGGCGTTCTTGATTCCTCCCAGCTGAGGCAACACAGGGGTCACTCTAAGTCAGGGGCAGGGCTGGGAATGGGAAGTGCCGATCCCAGGCTCACATCTGAGGGCTGAGCAGCGTTTTCTATTGGGCGGCACTTCTGGACTTTCATGTGCTCGGGAACCACCAGACACTGTGTTAAAATAGTTTCAGAGTCGAGAGGTCGGGGGTGAACCTCAGAACTTGCATTTTTACCCTGTCCCAGGGGACTGCCGCGGCTACTGGTCCAGGGAGCACAGCGGTGACCTTGAACCTAGTCCCCTGAGGGCTGTTATGGAGTCAGGAGGATCTGAGCTGGGAGTTACTAATTCTTTCCTATCCTTCCAGAACTTAAACTCCATCGGAGTGCAGCTATGTCCCCTTTTTTGTTCCCAGTGGCTAGAATGGCGCCTGGCACACCACAGGGCTGCGAACAAATGAATGACACCCGACACCCCGGCACAGCCCCTGGAGCCAGGCGTCAGGGTGGAGGGGGGAGAGGCAGGGAAAATAAAGGAAGGAAGCAGCGGGCCCTCCGCTCCCAGCAGCCCTCAGTACTCACAGCTGAGGGCCAGCAGGCCGGCGTCGGTGACAGGCGTCTCACACAGGTTCAGCACCTGGAGCATGGTGAGGTGTTCCGACAGGAGCCGCAGGCCAGCGTCTCCAAACTGTGGGGCACAGACCCTCTCAGTCCTGGGAACACCTGGGGGGACGCCCGAAGGCTGGGGCGGTGGAGGGGGGGTGGGGACACAGCCTGGTGCTGAGGTGCGTGGCCTGGCCAGCCTCACCCTGGCATTTCTCCAAAACCTCAGTGGCCCTCTTGACCGGGCTGCCAGTGCAGCTTGTGCCTGTGGGATATGGGCGAGGCAGGGCCCACCCTGAAGCCGGTTACCCCATCTGTCGGGAGCACTTTCGACTCAGTGACTCTCAATCGGAGCCCAGGATCCTTTCCCAGGATGGGAGGGGGGCACCCAGAGGGGACTCCTGGGAAACACCCTGTTTCTCCCTGTGAAATGTCAGTGATGTGGGCACCTGCTCTCCACGGGTTGCAAGCCCACGCACTGACCTGCACGCCGGGTGCTTCACAGCGCAGTCGGTGCTGCGCAGGAGCGGGCGGCAAGCTCCGGCGTATTGTACTTCTGACTTTGCATTGTGTTCTGCTGACTCTAAAATCTCTGACATGATTTTTTGAGAATAGTTTTAGTGCTGGGCTCCCCGTCCAACCGCAGCCCGCACGTCCCCTCGAGGCGGGCGAGAGCCGGCTCTGCCTCTTGTGCCACTAAGGCTCGTGTCATGTCCCAGCCCTGGGCAACCCCAACTGTGAAAGCGCCAGTGGGCTTCACGGGGTCCTGACCCTTCTCTGGTCTGGGGTGGGTGGGTGCTGGACGGGCCGGGAACCACCACTGAGTCCGCAGGCTCAGACCTGCACGGGCAGGGTGCGGGGTGGTTTGAAGGCGGGTGCAGGGAGGGAGGAGGGCTCAGGGGCAAGAGCAGGGTGCAGGGAGGAGGATGGGGAAGGAGAGTACGAGGGCCGGGCAGGAGGGAGGTGCAGGAGGCAAGCAGGGCAAGTGGGACGGGCAGTGGGTACCTGAGTGGACCACAGGTTCAGCTGCTTGAGAGAAGGCAGTTTGATGAGGTGCTCGGCGCAGGCACTGGTTACGTTGGTGAAGGCCAAACTGAGGTTCTCCAGGTTTCCAAAGGAGCCAGAGCTCAGCAAACGGGCCAAGTCTGCATCCTGCACACAGACAGCGGGCGAGGTCCAAGGGCTGCCGAGACCCCGAGCCTGCCCCCATTTCTCCCACCACCTTTGCCTGGCCCCAGAGATCTGCCGCGGAGGGTGGCAACTCCCCAGGAGCTGGGGTGACGGCAAGGCTCGGTGGGCTGGGCCAAGAGGGGAGTCTGGGAGGGAGGGGCAGCCTCCACATGCCTGTGGGTGGCAGCTGCTAGGTGGAGAGACTTCTTCAGGGCGGTGACTCACACCCTGAGTCACCAACTGGGGTGTTCTGAGGCCACATCCCTCCCGCAGGCGTGTGTCTGCGCTGGCCTGTGTGTCTGGCCACATCGCTTTCCCAGGCAGCAGCTTGTGCCCATTTCCCACATGCCATACTGAGGTGCCCTCAACTCTAAGGCCTGTGGAGGTGAAGCAATGCCTGGTCACTAGACCGTGAGGTCGCTGGGAGGGTGATATTCATTCTCCTTTCCATCTTAGTGCTGGAATCCTTGAGTCTCAGTTGCCACTTGGCTGCCCTGAATTAAGGTTAATTTCCCAGGGCGGCGTGGCCATGTGCTAAACGTAGATCTAGACAATGGTATGTATATAAATGGATGTATTCAGCAGAACTTCTAGAAGGTCCTTAAAGGAGTGAATTCTTCTTCCCTTCTTTCTCCTCCCTGCTGGTTGGAATGGATTCAAGGAGGCTGGTGCTTCAGCAGCCTTTCTGAAACATGAGGCCACCTGCCAAGGGCAGACGGCACTAAGATCACTGAAGACCTTGTAAAATGGGAATGGTGAGTAGGTTGTTGTGAGCATAAAATGAACTAGCAGTGTAATACCTGGTACGTAAATGCTCAGTGTATGCTAACTATTCATTTCCATTCTTAACAGTAACAGGTTAACATTAACATCCACTAAGGTTCTTTATCCTAATGTTTGGTTACCTGCCACCTGGTTTCCTCCAGGAAAGTGCTACAGGGTCTGTATACGCCTCCTCGACACCTCCAGCAGACTCTACCTGCCACTCCCCAGCCGGAGGACCAACCCACCTTCTCCCACCACCTGGTCCTGAACAGAGAATGAAACCAACTCACTGTGGACTTGGAGGGCAGTGTTAGCCTGGTGGGCCCGCCTTTCCTTTGCTGCAACAGAAAACAGATGGATCACGACCCATTTCCCACTCTTTCCCCCGAAACTCCTTCCTGCACCCTCGCCTCTGTCAGCACCAGTGAGGGCGCTCTGCGGTAGGAGGCAACGTGGTGGTCTTGTCCTCAGGGTCTTGTCCACACCTGAGGCAAGGTGCTGGGTTAGGTAGATGATGATCCTAAGAAATACCAGCAGCAGGGCTGTGTGGCGGTGAGACCATGAAGCCCCTGATGGAAGGGGTTTATCACTCTGGGATCACTGGGGGCCTCTGAGCTGAAGTGTTCATACCCCCGCTCCTGTTACTCGTGGGCTCAGGGCTGCTCCAGGAGACGAGGGGTAGGAGTTCCCTATCACGTCTGTCCTGGACAAGAAATCCCTTTGGTCAAGAGGGGTGGGTGCTGGCATTTGAAGTCAAGCTTCTGTGAAATGCAGTCTGCAGATGTAGGGGTGGGAGAGTGAGCACAAACAGTGACCACCATGCATGGCCCTGGGGGGAAAAAGGATGCAGCCCTGGCCAGGCTCTGAATGAGCTGTGTGACTCTGGGTCACTGACTTGACCTCTCTGTGCTTTTCCTTGATCACCTGGAATGTGGCAGATGCTAATCCCAACCTCTGGGTCTGGAGGAGGGTTCAGTGAGAGGTCCAGGCAGGTGCTCCCCACACCACTCCTCTCTCTCTGGTCGAGCCTGGGAGCCCCAGCCGGCCGCCCCAGACTCACCAGCTCCTTAAGCTCCCGCTGCCGGTCGCACAGCTGCTCGTACATGCGCTTCCCGACACCTGTGCTCTCCAGGGTTGAGATGATCTGCAGCTGAGTGTCGTTGTTGTCAATGATGTTGTACTCCAGCATCAAGCACAGGATCTGCACAGGAGCAGGAGGTGCGTTACAGCGGGGTCTCCGCTCAACACGGGGCTGCCCCCTGCAGGCTTGGAGGGCCGAAGCCTCAGTCCATCCCAGCAGCCCCCACACACCCAGAGACAGGGTCTGTAGATTCACTCAGCTCATCCGTGTTCCCGGGTGCCTTAGTTTCAAAATCAGTGACCTACTCCCCTCGCCACACAACTCGCCTATCCCAGCTTCCCATCTGTGCACTAGGGCACATCAGTGTCCACCCAGCTGAGCACACAGTAGGCCCTTGGTAAATGCACGCAGGAATGACGCTGACCGGGCCCCCAGGTTGGCTGAGATGTGTAGAATGAGACAGCTCTCGTTCTTCTCCAGCGCCCGGCACGTAGTAGCTGCTGTGATGCTCAGTGAACTGAGCTGGAGCCCTGGGAACATCGCTGCTTCCTGGAGGGCCTCGGGCCACTCACACCACACTCTCCAGCCTGGCATAGATATCCTGGACAGCCTTGCCTTCCAGATCCCCTTCCAGTGACTTCTTGATGGCCGAGGAGAGCCTGGCTGGCCCAGGTCCTCACAGCACTGCTTACCTCCCTGCTCACTCAAGTCCTCCCAGATCCCCTTCATAAAGGCAGTCAGAGCAGCACTTAGTCTAAACTACAAGCTCTCGTTAGGGTCTTTGGTGGGTGCCCTCTCTTCATGTGCGTCCGGCCACATCTAGAACCCCTCTCCTCCCTGACGCATTATGTTCTAGCCATCCTGGCCAATTCCTCCCTACTCTTCCTCTAAGCTGCTTCCTGCCACAGGGCCTTGGCATATGCTGTCCCCACAGCCTGGTATGCTCAGCTACTGCCTTCTTGTAGCTCCTCCAATCTCATTAGCACTCTCACTTTCATGGGGAAGAGCTGCTGGTCAGATTCCTTGATGTTCTTCCTGCTGGGAGGTGAGGTTTAATTCCCATCCCCTTGACTACAGCCTTGGGGGTAGAATGATGGTGAAGTGTTGTTGCCTGGCTTCTAAGGCTGCGTTAGAATAGGCAACACAGCTTCTGCCTGGCTTCTCTGGCCAGGGACTCTGGGCCCCCAAGCCACTGCCTTCTGGAGACTACAGGAGGAAGGAGGAGGGAGTAGGGGAGAGCTCCCGACATCTCCCCACCCCGAGAGGTGGCTCAGGCAAGGACGGAGGGGCCGGCCAGCAGCTTCCTGCCCTGGGCCATGATTACCTCCACCATGGTCTGGTTCCCCCTCAGCGCCAGGAGCATGCAGGGTCCCAACTTGTTTTCCGCCAGGGATAGCAGGAATTTTTTGGTCTTGTAACAGGAGCCCATGAGGATGTGCACCTGCGGAGAGATGGGACCAGTGAAGAGCGGTGCCTGCAGGGGCGGTGCCAGGCTGTTCCCAGGAGATTCAAAAGAGCCCTTCCCTGACATGGGTGCCCACATGGGCAAAACTGGAGGCCATTGTGCTAGGTAAGCCAGACACAGGGGTCAGATCCTGTAGGATTCCACTCAAGGGAGGGACCTAGAGAGGAGTCAAATGCAAAGAGACAGCAAGTGGAACGGTGAGTGCTGGGAGTAGGCTGGGTGTCAGTATTTAAAGGGTAGGGAGTCCATTTGGGTTCCAGAAATGGATGGTAGTGAGCGGACTCAGTGTCCCCCCGGCCACATAAGATGGTGGCATGTATGCTGTGGACATTACTACGTGTCCCTGGTGCTTCGTCAGCCCCAGCCTCACTCGGGACAGGGGCCGGGCCGGCTCTGCCACTCCCAGGCCCTTGTGAGCTCTGACCATCTTTGGACTTACTGCCTGCCTGCGAAACCCAAGAACTGGTAAACCCTGCTCCACCACGGCTCTGTGGGGCAGCTGTTCAGAAAACGAGGCCCCTTTTGGTGTGTCTAGGATGGGACCCAAAGGCAGGGATCCCCAACCAACAGGGCCAGGGGCCTGAACACCTCATTCCTTCCCCCCAGACTGTGCGTAAGATGCCCTCTGTGGTTGAGATGGCAGGCCAGTCAAGGGGCCCTCTTCCACACCTGGGCGTCTCCATGGAGACGCGCTGGCGCTGCCATGCCAGGGCCGCCTGCTTCCTCCCTGCATATTCTTTCCCGTTAATGACTCTGGCATACAAATGCAATCTCTGGGCCTGGGAAGCTGCCAACTCCCTGAGTTCTCTGCCACACTGAGTCCACGTATCAAGGGGTGGTGGTGGGGGGAAACTACCGAGCGTTGCCATGGAGATGCTGTGACATCAGAGGAGCCCCTAGGAAAGGCGAGTACTTCAGAGAGGTGGCACAGGCAGAGCCGGCGCCTCCAGCATGCACTCGGCACTCAAGAGGGGCTCGCAGGCAGCAGGAGAGGAGTGGAGAGCCAGTGCGTGAGGAAAAGGACCTAAAAATAAGGCCCTTTTCAAGAAAGGTTCAGAGCAGGCTCCGCTTGTCGTCACCGCACAGACATGGCGGAGTTCACCACACAGCAGAGTGCTTTGTGAGCTGCTCGCCTGCCGACCTGGCTGCCCAGCGGAGGTGAAAATCACCACACCGCCACTTCCAAGTATGTGTGTACGTGTGGTCGCCATGGTGATCCCAGAAGGCGACACAGTGCTCCCCGCTTTATAGATGAGGAAACTGAAGCCCAGAGAGGCCAGTTACCAAGCCGAGGTCACCTGGCCAGCCCCAGCAGAGCTGTGGTTTAAACTGGGTTTGGCCGAGGTGCTGCCTCTGTATGCAGGGAGCATGCGCCATCCATCCCTGTCCCCGGGACAGGGAAGTGAGCCCTCCCTTCTGGAAGAAGAGACCGGCCTGGGTTGGGGGATGGGCTGTGTGACCTCAGGTCAGCCATTGTGCAGGCTGTTTCACGCTAGGCGTGGGAAAGGGCTGGCGTTGCCATGAAGATGAAGATCGTTGCAGTGGTGTTTGACAGCGCACCAAGAGGGTGCCGAAGTCCCCATGGATGTGGCTACAAGTGACCTCAGACCGTCGTCTCCAAGGTGGGATGCTCCTAACCCTGGCTTCTCACGGCGAGCACTGGATGAGTGGGTGAATCTGCTGGGCCTTCTGGAAGCCTCGTGCACACGAAGTGCCCAGTCCCGTTAGGGGGATGTTGCTACTACAAGGGACTCTGTGAACGACTCCGTCGGCATAATGGGGTGATAGGGAGTGTCGCATCCTTACAGACTGGGGGGCGGGGGGTGAGCAGGCATGCCACACCCTGGCTCAGGGCCTGCTGAGGTGAGAAACAAGAACATGACCCAGGTGGTCAGTATCATCACCCCCACCTTCACCTCAGCTTCAAATTTAGCCTGGTCACCTCAGACTGCCCACAGGGCCAGGCGGCTCCCCGGCCAGGCCAGGAGAGGGGAGCCCAGCGCTGCCCCACGTACCATGCTGGCGAAGAGCTCCCCGTCGTCGTCACAGGCCACCCCTCCGGGGCTGTAGAGCTGAAACCAGCCGTCCTTGCCAGCCCGCACGCTCAGCAGGCACGAGTGGACCTGCCACAGACAGAAGGGCACCGGTCACTTCCTCACAGAGCCACGTGATCTGCGCGTGTGGATGTTAAAGCGTCACCCAAGTCAGTCACTCCCGGCCTTCTGCCAAAGTCCATGGCAGGCCCACGGGGGAGAACTAGGATGTCCACAAACATGCCATTTGCCAACAAGCCCCGGACAGAGGGCCAGGTCTGGCAAGGTCAGCTGCCCTAACAAGCCCTGACCGTGGCCAAGTTAAGGGGAGGGAGCGTCAAAGCAACTGCTGACTCAGCCCCTTTTCTCCTGTGCTTTAGGGGGCAGGGTATGCTTTGTATGTCTCTCTGGGTCTCCAACTCCTCTCTCTCACGCTCTACCTTCATCCCCCCTCACACTTAAGATTTCTGTCCTCCCATTATTCACCCTCACTCTCCGGGCCTCTGACCCTTCCGCCTTTGGGTGTCTGCCTTCCTCCCTTCCAGAGTTTCCTGCCAACCCCAACCTGGTCTTGGTCTTCCCGCTGGGTCTCTGTCCTCAACCTGACTCTCTGTCTCTGGTCTCCGTCCTTCTTAGTCCTTCTGGGACTCTGCCAAGCTCTCCTTTTAGGTCTCACTGCACACCCTTCTGAGTCTGCCCCTCACCCCTACAGGGTCTGTGATGGTGGAAGCAGGGGAGAGGGAGCAGGACAGTTTTAGTCTGCGTGGCACAGGCCTCTCTGTGGCTCTCAACCTTCTCAGAGCCCCATGTGTCAGTGTGTGGGGGTGTGTGGAGGAAATCCACATCCACCTGGCAGCTGTAGCTGTAGAGAGAGGCACACCAAAGCCTTTGTTCCACAGCCGCCTCCCGCCCTCAGAGAAGAGCCCCATCTTTCCTTCAGGAGCGAAGGACAATTTGCAGCCAAGAGTCACTTACTCACAGATAGTCAATTGATCACAACCCACACACAAGTAAACAGAAAACACAGGCAGCTGGGCTTTGAATTTTCCCTCTGAGTTGGAAGAATATCAAATGTTAACTTATCTACTTCAAAGAAATCAGGAATCAGGAGTATGAAACTCTAACAAAGATCAGCAAGAAATTATAAGAAAATAACTTCAACTTCATGGTGGGAGGGGAGAGAGAGGGGATGCGAAGCAAAGAAAGCAGCAAGCACAGGATGGAGCAGGAAAAGGAACGGGGCGAGGTGAGGCCTAAGGTGGACTCCGCTCCCCAGCCGCTGCGCCCTGCCTTTCGCCTTCTGCCTTTTGAATGTTACCCTGGCTTGCAAACTACCCCCCCAGCAACCCCTCCTGTGGGGAGCATCTGGCACCACTTTTACTCTTCAACTTCGGAGTGTGTTTGAAAGACTCATTTGCCAGGGGAATTCTGAGAATCTGTCCTTAGGCATGGCAAGGGATGACTTAGGCCTAAGGAGAAGGACCGCCATCCCTGGAACTTGACCATTTAAAAAGCTCCCGACCCGCCGTTTCTGCTCAGAATCAAGGTGGCTTAGAACTGGATGCTCCTGGATCCTTCTAGGATGTCTCTGGTCTCCGTCCTGCTTAGTCTTTCTGGGACTCTGCCCAGCTCTCCTTTTAGGTCTCCTAAGTGGTTTCACAGTGTGGCCTGGAGAGACTGACTCGCTCCCGCCTCTGCCCAGTCTACCTGCCTGCCTTGCTGGGGAGTGCGTGTGTCTGGGTCTGCCCGGGCCCGGGGGCCGCTCCTCCCCTCCCGAGCCATGCGCGAGGAGAGGCGTGGGGGTCGTCCTGCCTCCCCTGCTGCCCCGCTAGACCCAGTGAACACAGGCTCTGGAGCCAGGCTTCCTGCGTCCGCGTCCTCTCGCGGTCACGTAGCTGCTGTGTGACACTGGGGATGTGATGCGACTTAAGCTTCCTCAGCTCTGAGAGAGGGTAACGCTAACGTGCAGTGGGGGTGGCGGCTGCTGCTCAGGGTGTGCTTGGGAGGGTGCAATGAGAAAATGCATGTGCCTGACACGCGTAGGCATGGGGCAAAAGCTGGCGCTGCTTGCTGGTGCAAGAGAAGGGTCAGGTTGGTCCCCCCATTTGAACCACTGCTCACACAGGCTCCAGGGCAGAGGCTGCCTGCTCCTGGGAAGCTTTTTGAAGGTGACCTCTCAGGGAGGCCTGTGGCCTCTATGCCAGGAAATGAAAAGTGGGCTCAGGATGGCAGGACCAGAGAGGATCTGGACCCTGTCTTGGAGCTGCTTGGGAACCTTGGCCCAGCCCGCCCTACATCAAGGCCTGTGCTGCAGGGAGAAGCCGCCAGCGGAGCCACCTCTGATTAGCCTGAGTTCACAGCAGAGCACTGACATCGTGGGCCGAGCCCAGACTACGGGGGTGTAGGGGGTGGTGTGTGCTGTGTTTATGCGCTAAGAAGGAGCCTGACTCAACTGCCCTGAAAGCCTGGGTGCCCGGAGACCCTGGCAGAGCCGCAGAGCATGGAGATGCCCACTGTGTTCTGCAGTAGCCCTCAGAGCACACCTGCCAGGGAGAGGGCAGCCTCACCTCTTGTCGAGGGTCTTCAGCGAACCTCTGGATCACATACTTCAGTTCCCTGAAAGAGATGGAGTGGAATCAGGTCATGCCCAGGGTCTGGGCCTGGCTAAACCAGAACATGGGCCCGAAGAAAGGGATGGTGGGGAGCGGGGTAAGCTGGTCGGGTCAGGGCACATCCCAAGCTCCCCCAGAACACGCGCCACAGGAGGTCTTCCAGAGGAAGCTGGGGCCTCCCAGAATGCATGTGACAGACAACCTGGAAGGAGGGCTGGTCACTGGGAACATGGGGACACTGGGACCAGAGGAAGGCAAGGAGGGCACTATCCAAATACTCACTTGGTGAACTTCTCATGTGCGAGAGCTCTGTAAGGAAAAAAAGGGCAACCGCAGTTAGCAGGCGCTTTCAAGACAGCACAGCGATCCCGAGAGCTTCCTCTGGGACGGCTGGCTGCAGGGCTAACTGGAAGACCCGAGAGAAGTTGAGAATGCCACACCGGCATTTGGTCTCTATTTGAAACTGCAGATCAAAGGCCCCTGTGGCCAGACTAGGACCCTCATGCCCCCAGACAGCCCCTGCCGCACCCCTGCAAACAGGAGCGGCACTACCGTGCGCGCTGCACATGGGCACCTGGGACCCAGGTGTGTGGGTTAATTGCCCACAATTAAGATGCGGCTGCATTAATTACCGCCTCACAGCAGAGTGGTGACCGGGGACCGTCCTCCCAGCCAGTTGCATCATGGGCGCCCTCCACATGGGTCCCCAGGGCTGTGGGGACAGCGGCTACAGCCAATGACAGCAGCAGCCCTCAGGAGTTGGATTTCTCCGGTCTCGGTCCTGGGGGCCCCAGGGACAGGCAAGGCCAGCAAATGGGGCAATTACTGAGTGTAATGCCCCCCTCGGAGAGCTGCATTTCATAAACACAGGCTCACTAATCGGCTCCGGAGAGAGCCCAGAGCTGCCCCCGGGACCACGCTTCTTCAAATCTATCAAAACAGAGACCTGCAGGCATTTTAGGACCTGGTTCTTCAGACAAGCCTTCCTCTCAGGCCAAGATTCACCAGACCATTTCCTCCCCATTTTCCTGGGATAAATTCAATATTGAGCTAAGGGCCGGCAAGAGAGAGTAGGAAGGTTCATCTGTGGCCGACCCACAGTGCAGGCAGCTCTGTAACTGTCAGGAGGCGTCACTGGGGTGTGCTCAGCACGTCACCGTGGAAAGCACCGCCACGTGCATCACTGCCTGACTTTCACTACTGCCCTCAGAGAGAAGAGGCGCCAGTGTCACTGTGTCACCCGACACGCAATGAAAACTGGACGCGCCGTACACCAGGCACGAGATAGGCTCATGCTGAATGAATCCCCTGCCAGTGCCCTGATGTGCTCCTGAGATTCCCCCAGTTTGAGAGGGGCTGCCTCCCTGGGGGACCCACAGCTAGGCCCAACCTCTCTATCCCTGCCTTTGTCTGTGTGCCCGCAGGGCGACTCAGCGTGGCCCAGGTTTCCCCACGGGTTGGTCGGCGGCTGCGCACGGGACTTACTCTTTGGGGAATGGAATGGGTTGAAGCAAGCTGGCCAGAGATGGTCTCCAGTCATCATAGTCCGACCTAGAATGAGAAGGGGCATGGTCAGTCTCGGTCTGGTGCATGGTGTGTGTTTGCCCATGGGCCAGGGATGGGGCCTGGCGGAGTCCTGCGGCACGGCCAAGAGACCTGACAGAACCTGCCAGCCCCCAGCTCCCCAGGACACACCCGTCCTCAGCTGAATGCAGGCTCCCTCAGCGTTCACCCCAGCTTTTGACAATCAGGGGTGTTATGGACCTAGCTGTGTTCCTCCACAGTTTATAGGTGGAGTCCTCAGAATCTGACAGTCCTCTGAGATGAGGTCTTCAAAGAGGTAACAGGGTTACTTCCGGTTTCTGGTCTACCGCGGTTTCTGGAGGGGCCTTCCCCACCTTCTCACTAGCACAGCTTTGCAAAGAAGTGACCTCTTCTGCCGGCTCCCTGCTAAGATGCTGAACGACTCACAGACAGAGGAAAGAAGGCATGGGGCATGACACTACCTTGCTCTGAGGGCAGATGGGCCATCACCAGGCACCCAGAAGTCACACATCCCCACTTACACACATAAATGCCCCTTAAAGTCCGAATTACCACAAGCTCCCCTTCTGTAGGTAAGCAAAACCCAGGCTCAGAGCGTTTCAGATTGGCACAAGTCAGCACCTGCTGTGGGGCTGTGACCTCAGCTGTTGCTGAGGCCCTGAGCCCTGCCCGTCCCTCCCCCACTGCCCTGACATGGACTGTGCCTTTAACCAGCCCTCTCCACCCCAACCTGGCTTCCCTGAGCTCTGGCTTTGTTGAGAACCTTCTGCAGAGCACAGGGAGAACACTGCCCTGACCAGGGGAATAGCAGCTGGGCCTGGGCAGCCTCACCCAGTTCAGAGAACACTCTGTGGCTTGGTGGACGGGGTCATGAGGTCGTGTGGGCTGCCAAGGGTCCCTGGGATCTGAGGACAGGGGATGGTTGAGGATGAAGTGAAGCCGGGAAACCGGTGGGAAAGCCATGGTCTTTCTAGAAGACAGTGAGTGAGATGCCTAACACAGACCTTAAGGTTAAGAAAGGCCTAGGGAGCAAGATGGATGTGGACATTTAATCCTGCTTCGCTCCTGCCATGTAGTCAGGAGATCGGTCTCTTCCAAGTCCCAGCAGCTGGCCTAGGGTTTTAAGAATCTCAGGTGAGAGCTGAATGGCCATGACCCCCGAGGCTGGGGACCTGGGCAAACCCTTCCCCTTCCCCCTGCCCCACCTTCCCATCATCCCATGGGGGACCTGCCAGGGCTGTGAGCAGCCCAACTGACTTCAGAGGCTCCAGGGAGCTTCAAGTTTCTATGGAGGGGCCTGGGACCCCATGCACTCACATTTGGAAGCTTCTTTAACAGAAGGATCAATCTACACACACACACACACACACACACACACACGTTTGCTGCTCTGCATCAGGTACAAGGAACCCCTGCCAGAAACCGGCTTGCACAGACGCTAACTGAGGTGACGAAGCACCTGTCCTGGCTGCAGTCTTCGGGCGCCAGGTGCTCAGATGAAAGTCTGGCACACATTGACCCATTACATCTCCAGGCGGCTTTGCGGAGCAGACATCATCGGCAGAGATCCTCGTCCCGCCTCACAGCTGGGAAGCCAAGGCAGGGAGCAGCAGAGTCATCTTCCCAAATTGTGCAATCACAGAAATGCCGGGAGGGAGGGAGTCTGGACAGCGCTGGCTGATGCCCGCCCCAGGGCGTTCCACCAGGGAGGTGGTCCTTCTACCCACTGCCGCAGGCCCCAGCACAGACCCTGCGTCCCACCGGGAGAGAAGCCCACGCGAGTGAGCGGACCCTGAGGAGTGCCTGGCCATGGTGAAGCCTGCGGCAGCGGAGTCTGCTGAGGAACGAGGATGTTGACCAGGGTCCAGGGCACCCACTCAGGGCCTCCGGAGGTCCCAGCCCGCCAATCTCCCCGTCCGTGTCTCAGCCCAGTGGAGTCCATGGCAGCCCTTCCTGTATGATGGTTTCTATGCCCAGTAGCAGCGCACTCCCACCCTGACCCTGTCCCCAACTCCTGTCTCTTCTCAGGAGAGTTGGGGAGTATGGCTGGGCAGTCCTTTGCTGGGTTCGACTGTCCTGGGTGAGGGATGGTGATCTTTCCTGCCACCCCTCCCCAGTGCCTCGCCTTTGACCTTCCAGCCATGCTTTCTAGGCCTCAGGCAACCCCACATCAGTCTGCGTTTTCCCTCAAGGCCCCAAGGGCTGGGGCTTCTTCCATGGAAGGCGCAGCAGCCCATCACAGCTCTTTTAAGTCCAGGTGTTCAGAAAAACAAAAACCAAAAACAAAACAGGTGGATGAAGCAAGTTGAGCATCAGAGTAACTGTGTCTGCCTCTTCCTCAGGAGGGCTGGTCCACAGCCTCCGACACCCCAGCCCGCTGGGGTGACAGATGGGGGACTGAGAGGGGCATTAGACGGGGGCTGGCCCAGGGTGGGCACACAGTCACCACGTCACGGAAGAACTACGACACTCGTACTGCACAGAGGCGTCCAGCAGGGGTAGAGCTGGACTCCGAACGACACTAGGACCCGGCCTGCCTGTGTCTAGCTGTCCACGACTGTCCCACTGGGCCACTCGGCCTGCGCTTACAGGCGTATGCTCCCAGTGTTACCGTGACCTGTGCCGGGAACAGCTTTCCTTATCAGGGTATCCAGGGAATTTTGGGTAAGATGTTACACGTCGAAGGTGTCAGGTTTTAACAAGAACAGGCCTTCCTACAAGAACACAACGAATCAGGGTCCCGTCCTTGCAGGGCCCTGGCTGGGGGGTGGGCCACACTGCCCAGCCTCAGGGACCAGCTGCACCTGCTCCAGTGGCAAGGCCGGGCTGCAGCTCTAGCGTGGCTTCTCTGGCACCCACAGTGCCCTCCTAAGTCCCCTCAATTCTACATTCTCTGCACATAATTCACTTGGTAACAGCAGTCCCCTCTTAGAAGAACCAGCACTGGGAAGGTCCTATGTCATGCAATTTTCACAAGTCTTTGAGGAAGACACCCACATGGCAGACAGGAACATTGAGGCCTGGAGGAGCCAGGCTGCAGCCACGGGTACACAGTGGCTGAGGCCGAGGCTGTTCCCTCCATTCTGGGATGCGCGCTTCTGGCCAGCTGTGTGAGAATAGATTCTACGAACTCAAGGATGCCGCTCACTCTCGTGGCATCTTAGAAGACACGCAGACGTACTCAGAAAGTGTGGTAATCCCATCTACCCGGCGTCTAGCCCTGGAAGGAGCTGTGCCCTCCGATCCCGCACTCATGCCTGCAGGTGCCAGGTTTCCCCCGAGACCACTCATTCACCAGTGTCACGAGCTAACGCTGCTGTCCTGGACCTTGGATGCAGTACTGACTCAGAACCCCTGTATCATACTGGGGAGCACTCCGAGCTGCTGGGACTTTGTGGCACCAACGAATCTGGGCGCCCCCCAGGGGCCAGTGACTCCAGTAGTAGCAGGTAAGACAAGGAAAACTGCCCTCAAATCACAATCGGGGCTCCCCATAGGTAAAAAGGCTTCAGGAGATAAACACCCTGCCAGGTGGAAAGCGGGCGGTGTGAGCTCAGCTCTGGACAGAGATCAGGAGCACCTCCCAGCCCCCGGTGGGCCCTCCTGGGGCAGGCTGGAGAGAACAGAGTCCTCATTCAGCAGCATGCTTAGGAAGAAGGGGGAAAGCTGTGTCGACTGCATGACGAAACTCAAACGCTGGGGGCTATATGAGCAGTCAGTGAGCTGGGGCCAAGGCCTGGCAGTTCCAGGTATTTGTGGACACAGCGGAAGTCAGGGGGGAGGCCAGAACAGGTCACCTCTCAGCCCGGTGGGTCCTGCCTCAGCCTCAACCAGAACGGCTCAAACAGAGTTGTCCTTGAAGGGCTGACTCCACTGCTGGGAGGAAGTGGGGCTCTCTTGCCTTGAAGAAACTGAGTCATGTTTTTGGAAATACTCTCTGGGAGGAATTTAGAATTTCCTCTGGCCCTGAGGGTGGGGGAGAAGGTGGCTGTATGCCCTCCTAAAGACAAGGAGCCACGTGCACGTCTGTGCGTGTGCCCGCTCACTTTCAGACACCATCCCTAGCATCACACTACTGAAGCCTGGGGAGTAGTGGCAATGTGCCCAGAGCACCCAACTCAGAAGAGAGGCCACGCGGAGCAGACCCAGGCCTCTGGCTCTTGCTCCAGAGCTGGTCCCGCCCGCCAGGCCTGCATGGAGCCTGATCCTGCGCTTCATTTTCCCTCAGGCTGGGCACGGCATGGGGTCTGGGCTGAGACACAGTCAGGAGTCACATTGCCCAAAAGGACACTCCCTTTATAGAAGACTTCTATACACCCACACATCAGATGTGCACACACAACTACACAGGCCCAAACATGCCCGGCCACACGCACAGCCCCCAAGATAAAGTAGACTTGTATGCACATACAACCACACCAGCACACAGCATGCATGGATCACACAACGCAGAAACACACCCACAGGCACATGCACACACACACGACCACACTCTTGTGCCCAAATGCTCAGACCCTCACGCCTGAGCTCAGCCACGCAAGCACAAAAGTAACACAAATGCACAGACACATACACACGTATACCCTACAGAGAAACCCACATATAGCCCACACACATGTCCTCTGTTCAGACACACACTCAGGCAACCACAAACCACAGTCGGACCACACGTCCCCACAGCCACAGAAGCATGCACAAAGACACCCACAAACTCAGGGGTCCACACACTCATCGCCACGCACACCTTGGCAGGTGTGTGCACTCACACACTCATTCTCAAACTCCAGACGCACATGGCCACTTGATGCCTGTGCACCTACCTGACACATGCCCAGATGCTCGCGCACGTAAGCACGCAGGCTGGCACACACCTCACATGCACATACTCACTCGGTACGCGGGCCCTGGCCTGCCTCCAACTGGCAGACACAGCTGTAACCAGCTGTCCGGTCGCATCCCCTGCCACCCCACCAGTGACAGGCACGCAGAAGGGACACTCACAGCAGCTTGAGGATTTCCACGTAGCAGCCGAGCGTGCGGTCGGCCTGGGGGCCCAGCTCGATGCTCATGGTGCTGCAGGCGGGGCTGACCATGAGGCAGTCGATGAGGTTGGGCTCGCTGTCGTTGCCCACGCTGGCCGTCAGCGCCGGCTTGGCAGTGCTGGTGTGCTCCACCTCCACGTGGATCTCGCTGGAGGCCACGACCACCGACTTGAGCCGCGCCTCGGACAGCGTGGCTTCCTGAGACACCAGGTCCGGGCTGGGGTGCAGAAGGCGCAGAGGTAAGGTGGGTTTCCGGTCACAGGGCTGCTGGCAGCCGTTCCTGATCTCCTTCAGGCTGGGGGAATTGTCGCGGCTGGAGGGAGACACAGACGGGGTGTGAGAAGTCTCAGCCTCTGAAGACAGGGGGAGACTCCCCTCCTCCCAGCAGGCCACAAGCAGTGCTTTAAGCTAGCGTGGTCCCACCTACAAGTGAGGAAACTGAGGCTTGGTCAGGGCAAGTGGCTTGTTCAGGTGTCAAGACAGGGAGAGGCTGAGAGGGCATCCAAACTGAGACCCGCCGCCAGGGCCCGTGTGCGGCCACCCACAGCAAGCGCTCACATGTTGTGGACTGAATGTATGAACGTCGATCCCAGGCCCCTCCCCACAAAGCCCTTGGTGTTTGTGCTACCCAGATGCATGCCCTGGTGCCGTTCCTGACACGTTACGAGACCTACCAAGTCACTTTGCGTCTAGCAGTTTCCCGTAGTCTGCCTCCCAGTCCCCACCCAACCCTACTGCCATCATGTCCTCCAGGGCAAGGCCCAGCCTCCCCCTCCTCTGCCTCTCTCTCAGCTTAATGAGAAAGTTCAGCATCTGCCCCGTGCATTCACACTGAAGGGACCCCACACCCCAGAATTCTAGGCCCCTGGAGTTTGGAGGTCCCTCTCATCTGCAGGTCTTAGCAGCACTCTCACCCTGCTTGGCAAACCCCCAGAAGCAGCCTCTCCCGGGGCCTGGAGGAACGATGCTTTTGTTAATAGGTGGCAGCTGTGAAAGGGCTAATGTCATCACGGAGGCCACCACTGTTTGGGGAAACGCTGGGCCGACATGGTGGCGCCAGGCCTCAATGGCATGACCTATCAAGCGCTGAGGCTGACGGCAGTGCCTCCCCCATTGAGCATTCCAGCAACGAGCTTCCTGCCTGGTGCTGCCAGGTCACCCAGGGCCAGCACTACCACACAGAGGCTCTCAGGGATCTCTGAACAGAGGGGATGAGCCTCCCACCACTATAGGCAGGTGACCTGCCCTCCCACATAGCTCGGGAGTGAGGGGGCTGGGGTTCAAACGCGCAGGCCCCTCACACCGTGTGTGGTCTTGCTCCGTGAAATCTGCCTTCATCCCTTGCACTCACAGCCCTCACCCTTCCTCCCCTGACCCCCTTCTAGACCAGAGCTCGCCACCCTGGCTGGACACGTCTCCCATGAAGGCCAATCAGGCTGCTCGCCCGGTCCATGCCCTAGTGCGGCGCACATGCGCGGCTGTGCTGCCGTGGGGACAAGCACGCTCCTCGGGCACAAGGACTGGCGACGTGGCTGGGAACCTCCAGAGCCACTCCAAGGGCCGAGGCTGAATGAGAACCTGATGCGGAGGGTCTTCCATAAAAGCACAGATCACGAGCCAGGTCTCAGTGGAGCCCACCAAGGGTGTCTAATAAATATACTTTGAACAGAATCCATCGGCTCAAGTCCGAGAATTCTAGGTTGATGGAGACTGTGTGTGGTCTGTGGGCGGAGGGGCGGTGTAACTATCTCTTTGGGTTTAGAGCTAATTTGCTACCAAATGTTCAACACTCCTTCTCCCTTTGTTTGCCTTTGCTGGGCTTTAGGAGTGGATTTTCAAGGCTATTTGGCTCAGATTGGGTGATTTTCCAGCGAGCTACGCTAACCTGGGTCAAGTTGTCTGTTCCTGTGTGCGAGCACATCACGTACCGACCGTGAGCACTGTGGACCGGCCTGGAGGACACTGCGGCCTTTATCTTCCAGAGACTGACCAATGAGCCCGGGAAAGGGCCGCATCGCGGCCCTCAGGGTGACTCCAGAGAAACTAGCGCTGTGACTTGGAACCCAAACTACTGTGGGCTTGAGGGCTGGGCTGTAACAAGCCGGGAGGTGGGCCAGGCCTGTGTGGGAGGGAGCAGCAGCCGCTAATGGCTCCTGCCCGGTGAACCTTCCCAGTCAGGAGCCACCAGAGGGAAATCTGGACGGTGATATGCCATCAAGACCCTTCTTCACCTAAAACCCACCAACCACCGCGGGACTCAGAGTGAAAGCAGGCGTTTCGAGAAGCCGGGTGGTACAACCTTTTCCTGGCCAGGAAAAGGTTCCTCTGTAACTTCCCCTTTGCTCTTCTATTTCCCCTTTGCTCTAGTCACACTCCATTTCCTTCACTCCCTCCTGCCCCCCTGCAGTGGCCTTTGGTGAGAAGCAGAATCATCTGTGGAGTTTTCCAAGAATGCAGATTCCTGGGCCAGACCCCAAAGCTCTGAGCCCAGAGGTGAAGCATCCTGGGGTTTCTGAAGCAGGTGTGGAGGGACCACAGCTAGAAACTGTGACGGCTGCAGCTCCTTCTGCACCGCTGACCTCCACAGGCTGTTCCCTCTGCCTTCTTCGGGTCTCTTCTTAAATATCAACCCCTCCCCCCAGAGTCATGCCTGCCCCCCGCCCTCCCGCCTCCACTTCCCGTTACATAAGGGCCTTCAACTCTGGCCACACACTTGACTTGCCTGGGGGGTTGAAGAAAACAGCAAGCAAACCCCAGTGACATCAGAATCACAGTGGATGGGGCCCTGGACAGTTTTTAAAATTTTTTCTTGAGATACACCAGTGGACTGATGGTAAATGTGTAATAACCAGGTCTTCAGCAAAATGGAGACCCAATGTATAGTATTTGCCAGTTTCCTTGGTGTAAGCCAGCCCACCAGGCCAGAATCCAAGTTTTCAGTACCATCTCTGACCATGGGTTTGGAGCCTGGGGGACTTCAACATGGAGCAGTCAAACATATAGACCCAGGGTGGAGCTGCAGGGTCTTAAACCTCCTCCCCCCAGCACGCCCCGACTCATCGTCCACTAGTAGGCCAGCACTTCCTAAGCTTGGCGCTACTAACAGGTGGGGCAGGATAATTTTTTGTGGGACACTGTCCTGCATATGGTATTATGTTCAGTGCCCTCCCTTACTTCTACCCGAGAATGCCATCACCCAGACCCCACCCCACATGTGGGAACCCAAAGTTCAGAACCACTGGCCTGGATTGATATGTGAAATATCACGAGGACCCAGAAAATTCTTGTACACTCTGCCACCCAAACTCTGCCCAACAGTGGGCACTATTCTCACTACCATCACTACCAATTCCTTTTGTCTGTTCTGAACTTCGTGAAAAAAGTATCACACCACGTGTGCCCCAGCTCTCATGTTACCTAGACACATTTTGGTTGCTTTGGAACTGTGCAGTGTACCATCTGAACAACTGGACAGGGTGATTGTAGCACATACTATGTGTACCCTGCACATCATATCCTTTCTAGTGGCCCCAGAACTCACTGTAGAAAGTTCTACATGAACTAATGGCATTCATGTCACTCTGCATCCCAAAAGCAACCCGTGAATGGGGAGAAAAGAGCTGGTGAATAACTACCCCAGTGCCTTCACCCTTCAGGGGAATGATTCAGGTTGGTCCAACAGTGTCCCAGAAGGTCCTAGGAGGTTTGCACAGGGGCCTGCAGAGGTCCCCTGCTTTTAACACACACTATGGGCTGTCCTCCCTTCCCAGCCTGCCTTCTAGTGCTTCCTTCAGTAATTTCCTCAGTAAGTTGCTCACGCCCACGCCCTGGGATCTGAGGCCGAGACCCTGCCATGTCCTCCTCCGGCCACTCTCTGCCCAGTGCTCTCTTTTACTGCTGTCACAGAAGCTCTCACCATCTGACATGATTTCCATATTCACTGGCATGGGCCCCCCTCTGGCAGGCTACACACTCTAAGGGCGGGAGTCTGCAGCCTTGTTTTCTCCCTAGCACCTAAAACTGCGCCTGGCACCCAAGGCACTGAAGACATATGTGCAAACCCTAAGCAAAATAAAGTCTATGTTCGCAAAGGTGGGAAGGAAGGAGAGTGCACTTGCTGCCACCAGTGTACACACCCGCTCACACGCATATACTCCAATGCATCACACGTGCCAGGTAGTGAGGAATCCTCAGAGTGAAACACTTGTCCCTAGCGCCAAGTCAACTCGATGGCTTGTGTCACCGGAGCTGGTCTGCCCGGTTTGCTTTAAAGGGAAATATCTGGGGGCTGAGTCACCAAGCACAGGGGCCTTGGGGTCACACGGGGGCAGGCTCAGTGAGAGCTACTCCACCTTCCTGGTCCAGTCAGCATGGACAAGCCACCGTGCTCAGGGGCTTGGCCTCCTTGTCCCCACACTGGGTGGCAGTGGTCCTTGGGGACGGCAGGACTGACCTGTTGATGAACTCTTCGTAGCAGGAGTAGATGGCTGCCAGGCACACGGCCACCAGGTTGGGCAGCACCCGGGGGTGGGGGCAGTGCCCTGTGGGGCCGTGCATGCTGGAAGAGAGCAGAGGAGAGGATGAGCAGCTGGCTTTGGGGGTACCTGCTGCCAGGAGTCGGGGCCAGTCAGGCACGGTTGGTGGGTGAGGGAGCCCTTTCTCTGTGAAAACTTGGCAATGCCAGATGTGGGACCTGCCTCTGCCATGGGCAGGCAGCAGAGCTGAACTCCAGGCCATGGGCTCCTGGTGCAGGGTACCTGGCTCAGGTCCAGCTGAGTGGCCTTCACAGGGGACTTAAACTCTCATTCAGTTTCCTTTGCTGTAAATGGCCTGTCCTCCATGGGTAAAATAAGGGCCTGACCTAATTCATGGGAAGACTTAGCCTACAGGGCTGGAAGTCCCTGGCCAGCCAAGATTATGCCTGGGGGCTCCAGACTGGTAATCTGTAACACCTCCCTTTACTCCCAAAAGCAGTTTGGTTTTAAAGAAAAGTTACAGTCGCACTGGCCAAGAGGCACGGGTATTCTGAGTCCTCATCACTATTAGTCATGGCTGTTGCTGTGCCTGTTTACTCTGCTGTGAAATGGGGCTGACACCCTGAAACCCAGGGCTGCTTGGGTCCGGGCACAATTTCCGTAATATCCCTGGATGATCGCTGTGGGCACTGAGCTAAGAGAGGCTAAACTAAAACCCTCGGCAGCCGTAGGCGGGTGCCTGCAAGGGGCTCTGAGGCCACGAGGGCTCCGGCTGGGCCTTCACTTGAAAATGCTTTGTGAGCACCAGCGGGTGAGCTGTTCAGGAAATGTGGAGTCGGTGCACTGGCTTCACCAGGTCATTTGGATTTTCTTAAAAAACGAGCGGGGTCTTCCAAGGACCACCAACCCTCCACCACACACCTGCCCTGCTCTCAGCACCTTCCTTGAGTCAGCTCACGGAATCCTCCCATTCCCTGGTGGAAGTGCCTACTGTGGTTTTCATGTACAGATATGAGGAAACCAAGGTACGTAGAGAGGATTAAAGCAAACCAAAAGCAAAAAAAAACTGGAAATAACCCTACCACCGCCAGTAAAAACGAGACTGTTTGGTTTCCTCTCAGCCAAGTGTGGAGGTGGCTGTTCTAGCCCCAGTGACTGACTGGGCATCATTTCCTGCAAGGCCGCACTGTCGCCCGGGTGTGGGGTCTGTGGAAATACATGCATGCCTGAGGGAGCGCTGCTCCTCGACTGAGCAGCAAGCACTGTGCTAGGGATGTCCTCATATATCATCTTAAACGCACAACAACTGCCCTGTGCATGTCGGAGGAAGCAGATCAGAGAGGTGCAGCGACTGGCTCAGTGTCACACAGCAAGTCAGTGCCTCCGTCCCAGGTGGTTGTGAGGTGACAGCGGAGGCCCTTATAGAAGATGAGACTCTCAGGGCCTCTAGATATTAATGAAGCGAGGGGCTGTGCCGTGTAGAGGAGAGGTGGCCAGGATGGGGAGGTGTCTAGCAGGGAGACTCACCTCTGAATGAACTTCTTCACCACTTCCATCCCCGCATTGAGCTCGTTCAAGGCAAGGATGTACTCCTGAGTAAACAGCCTCAGTCGTGGGCACTTCCCAAAGTCCTGTAGAGAAAGAGGAAGGTAGAATTTGGGGACATGGTGGCAGGAGACTAGAAGGGGCAGTGGAGCGGCTCTCGGTGAGCTGCTGGTGCAGAAGAAATAGGTAAACACCAACCAACCACATCTGCTCTCTAGAACACACATGTTTTTCACTTCAAAGAACTGGCCCATCACAAGGTTACGGCCTGCTTCATGGCTGCCTGTGGACAGGCTGGGTCCAGCTGTCAGAGGGCCTCCTGGCACTTGCCCCCTGGCGTGGCAGGGCTGCACGCCACACAAGCCGTGCCAGGCCTTCCCTGTGCACGGCCACGAGATCCTGCAGATGTCAAGCCAGGCCTCCAGCCACCCCCGGGGAAGCTAGACTTTGTCTCCGCAGCCTCCCGAGAGCTTGGGCCCCGAGTCCTGTGAACTCGCTGGGCTTCTAAGGGAGACAAAGCTTTGATGAACACACGCTACCTCCCTGCGTCCCAAACAAGTCATCCTCAGGGAAGAGGACACCTGCTCCTCCCGAGCGGGGGCAGAGCTGGCGCCAGGTGGGGGAGTGCCGTCGTGGGCTCCTCCTGCTGTTGGCTGATGCTGGGCCCCGAACGCAGGGAGGTGGTGTCCCAGGTGACACCGGGGGAGACCAGCATAACAACAAAGGAGGTCTCCAGACCCATCTGTCCCTCTTTTGCCCTGCTCAGCCGAAAACATCTACCTGGATCAGAACTCGGATCTAAAACCAAGACTCTCTGAGGGATCTCCCTGGTCTGAGGGTCCTTGCAAAAGCCCTGAGTGGAACGTGTGTGCAGTTCACAGGGGCCAGTTTCTAGAACTGCTGCTTCCCCTGGAGCCACCAGGCCTGAATCAGGCTCCTTGAAAGAGTAGGGCTCATCCACACACCGCTTACCTAAAGCATGGTGCCCTCACATGGCAGAGGCCACGGAGAAAGCTCAGAAAGAATGCATGAGATGCATGCACACTGATACATACATGTGTAGGCCTGTGCACACACACGCGCGCATGCACACAGCCCTGTGCGTGAAGAGAAACCTGACGCTTGATTGTGCTTTCATAGTAGAGAAAGCCCAGGCTCTCCTGTCCCCAGGGAAAGCATGACAGGAAAGCTGTGTGGCCTTGGGTGGTAACGTCCCTCTCAACACCCGCTGGAGGCAGGGCCACAGGAACACATCTCCAAGCCCCCTCCACCGTCTGGGCTCTGTAACTGTGTGAAAACTGAGTCACCTGGACCTGTCAAAGACAAAGGCCACCATCGCTGCTACTGAATTTCTGCATCGCCAAGGTTATTTCCTTGCATGTGGACATAACAGATGGGTTTGGAGGCCTCTTGCCATGCAGGTGAGGGCAGTTTGCCTCTGAAAGAATCGGTACGCTCCTTTGGAGAGCGAGAGGTCAGGTCGCCCAGGGGTCTCCTCAGGACCCTGTGCAAGTTCTGGCACCCTGACCCCAACGGCAGCACCCCAGGGAGTGGCGTGTGGCCACAGGGGTCGGGATAAAGAATTGTTCGGGGCGAATCTCCCGGGAACACACTAGAGGACTGCTTCCATCTGTGTCTTTCTTACCTTGGTCCAGCTGGGATGCTTTTAAAGACAGCCTCACTGAGCCTCAGTTTGCTCATCTGTGGGACGGGGGTACCTGGGCCACTTGCAGGGGGTGCGCTCTGAAAAGGGCACTCTGCAATCTCCGCGCACCGCTGTGGGCTTGGCTCTCCCTCATTTCCCAAATGTTCAAACACCTCTTCCGGGAGACATGGCGCTGAGAGTGTGGGGAGCCGCCAGGCGCTAGGTGTGTGGCTCGGGCAGGTCAGGAACATGCATGGGGCTGGGGCTGGACCCCACGCTGGCCGACGGCCGGGCTGTGGGCATCAGGCCTGCGCCAGTGACTAAGCTCTGGGGAGCACCAAGACAGCAGCTCCCCGGCGATGGCGCACGGTGGGTAGACGCCAAGCGCTCGGGAGCGCGCGCCTCTGGCAGCTCTGGGCCGAGGTCGCTGAGGAGGGGGCGTGCTGTCCAAGCGCAGCAGGGGTCCTTGAGCCTTGCCAGGCTCAGCAGAAGGCTGTAAATTCTGGATATGCCTGTACCTGTCCTAATTATCCGGATTATTATAGTGTCCACATTCAGTCCAGAGCCATAAAACTAACCAAGGATAAAGGAGCCGTCACGGTTAGGCTGTGGGAGGCTGCTTGGATTTTGATGTTTTTCCCTTTTTAGGTCAAATGTTCCCAAAGAGCCCTTACTGAAGAGTTTACTGACTACTATGGAATATGCAAAAATGTTTATGTGACTGAGTTGGCGTGGGCCTGGCAAGTGCCCTATCAGGCACAAGTGGTGATGGGAAAGGGTCCAGAGATTCTTTGGAAAAGAAACTGAAAGAAACTCCGGAACCTTTGTTCAGGATTCTGAAAGGGTCTGGCCCTCACTTCATACACATGCACAAGTGATCTGAGGCTAACAAACATCCTTCCCACCAGCTGGCAAAGCCAGAGCGTACCCTGCCTAAAACCACCTAGTCCCTCCTCCACCCCGGAAAGGCAGAAATTGACCCTCTCCCACCAAAAAATGGAGAGCTTCCTTGTTATTCCTGGAGAAAGAATCAGATGGGGTATCCCTCTCCCCTGTGTTCAGAAAACATGCATTTATTCTGAATCAAGGAGGATCTCTGAAATAAGCAACAGTTCCCTTATGGTGTGTGATCACTCAGGATAGAAAATGGTAAACAGGAGGCATATGGCACCACCGTGATTCAATTGGAGGCTGCCTGGAACGAGGTGTTGAGAAAGATGCTGGAGCTATGTCTGTGCTGGGCAGGAAGAGTGCTGCAATAGACTGATGATGCCTGCCGTGAGCGTGGATGGGGTGGGAGCGGCACACAGCCCCTAACTGGGTAAGGGGGTCTACAGAGTCCCTTAGGGTCACAGTGTGCAGACAGGAAAGTGAATTCACTGTTTGCAGTCACTTTCTCAGCGCTGTTCCCCACGCTGGATCTTGACATGGCCAGGGCAGGGGTCACGGACTTGGGCACCCCACAACTGAGGCAGAGGCCGACTGTGCTATAGTATACAGATGCCCCCACGGCAGGCAGGAGCCTCAGTCCAGACTGGGGGCTGGCTCAGGAGAGCACGCTGGACACTGGGCCTTGCTTCAGACTGCTGCTCCCCAGCTCTCACGGGAGCACTCACAGGTACCGTGGCGCCTGTGGCACTTGTGGGTCTCGGCTCCTCGTCCGTGAAGGGAGAGGGTGGGCTGCCACGAGGGTTAAGTGGCACGCACACTGAGTGCCCGGCCGTGTCTGGCTCCAAGAAGGTGTTCAGTAAATGTCTGTGAGCGATGTTCGTTATTCTTACCCCCAGCTGCAGCCCCTGGGGTCAGTGAGTGGGCCTGGCTAAGCCTCAGTTTCCCCATATGTAACATGGGGGAAATTGTGATACTTGCTGCTCCCATTGGTCTGATGAGCAAAGGCAAAGGGGCAAACTACAGGTGCCTGGTCCACTCTTTCTTTTTTTTTTTTTTGATTAACTAAAATCCATCCTTTATTCAGATTCCTTAGCTTTTCCTTAGTGTCTGCTTTCTATCCCAGGATCCCAACCAAGGCTGTTGTGTTTGGCGGCCATGTCTCCGTAGGTTGCTCTAGCCTGGGTCGGCTGCCCTGACTTCCCTGGGTTTTGCTGGCGTGCCCCTCAGTTGGGACTGGCCTGGTGATTCACCTTCCTTAGCGTGGGCTTGTGGTTTGGGAAGGGAAGACCCTGAGCTAGCACACCCTCACATCAGGTCCTCCTGCGGCCTGCAGCCCCCCCAGGGCCCATCGCTGCTGATGCTAGCCTTGACTGACCGCTGAGCCATGCCATCGTCCCCCTTTCTGTGCCATCTGGAGGACACCCCTGCGGGCACCCCAAGCTGAGAAGTGCGGCTTTGGGCTCCCATCCTTGAGGGCGGCATGTCTACAGAGGTTATCTGTGACTCTTTCACCTGAGACCTCCCTTCCCCCCCAGCCACAACTGTTTATTCTTACCTACTATGAAAAGATGCCTCCTGTTCCCTTAGTGGGAAAGAATGCACAGCCAAGGAGGACTGGCTGCTTGAGCACGCCAACTTGACCTGAGTCCCAAGCCCTGTTGCTGGCTGTCAGGACAGGCCACCTCATTACCCCCCATCTTTGGGGAAGGAAAAGAGGGGAGAGGCCCAAGCCCGTGTTCTTTCCTCTGGCTCTGTGGTCTGGGGCTCAGGACTCACCATGTTATGCTTGAGGATTCTCTGGACCACGGGAGTGAACACTTCGATGACCACCATGGACCGGGGCCGCTCTCTGCAGTGCTGGGGGAAGAAAGGACATGGTCAGGGCGGCGCGTGATAGGGCCTGGTCGTGGCCACTCAGGCGGCGATTGTCCTGACCAAGTCTGGGGCGCCTAGCAGGGTAGTGGGGAGTGCTGGGGCCTGGGTTCCCTTGCTGGATACTGCACAGCCTTTATTTTCAATTTCCTGGAGTTAGACAGTGGATGGGGATGGCATCTCCTGTTTATTTTGTGTTCTGAAAGCCTGAGATGGTTCCAGAAGGTGTAGACACGAGTCTGTCTGATCCTTTTAAACTTGTGTGGAAGTGAGGTTCAGGGGTCTGTGCTGACAAAGCAGTCTCTCCAGAAATCTGGAAGGCTGACTTCTCAGTTGCTGGCTGGGACAGCTGGCAGCAGACTGCAGGCCGAGGTCAGCGCTCAGCACCAGGGTGGTGCTTGTCAAATTGTGACCAGTGGCCTGCAGTGGGGCAGACAGGCTCCCAGAATTGTGACCCGGCCTGGACCCAGTGGTGTTGCAAGTCCAGCTCTGCGTGAGAGGATGCAGACCTGGGACATTAGAAATTAGAAGTCTGGCCTCCTGGGAAATCCACGCTGAATGAAATTGCCTCAGCTCCCGGCTCCCAGCTGGCAGGAAAGACTGCCTGAGCATGTCCAGAGAGCCCCCAGAGCAGCCCGGGGGCAGCCTTGTTTCCCTCCAGCTTTCCTCTCAGACACGCTGCCCCCTGGGGAGGCCCTGGGGCTGCAGCACTGACACCCTCACGTGGCCGGGACGCCAGAGGGTAAAACAGCCCAGGGGGTCAGGAGCCAAGTGGCCGGGACGTCCCTGCACAGGGCAGGGCAGGCTATCTTAGCGCTAACTGGGCTTCTACCAGAAAATGCTGAAAACAATGCTTTTTCCTAACGCCGCTGTTCTGTAAGCTGTGCTACCAGGAACGTTCAGTTATGATTTACCTAGACAAAGGTATGCTGTTCTAGAATGAAACCTGGGAGAAACCATCCGGCTTCAGAAAACAGGAGCAGATTTGGGTTAACATGACAGCATGGTGAGAGGAGAGATGGCCTGCACTGACACGCAGGAGCAGCTGGCCATCCTCTCTGGGGCCCAGGCCCAGGACGATCTGGCCCGACCCTGACAGGGGAAGTATACCCTCAAGACAGGGGTTCTTCGTTGTCTGTGGACTCACCAAGCTTAGTTCTTCCCCCGTGGGCCCCAGAGAGGGGCTCTATGGGTACACTGTGTGCTCGGGCGCTCAGCCACTTGCACCTGCCCTACCCCTGGACCAGAGGGCACGCTCTGGCACATGGGCGCGTTACGAACTGGGGTGGGTTCCAGGCCTGAAATGCACACTGGGTCCTTCAGGCCCAAAAGTAGGCCAGTCCACAGCAATGTGGGTCACTGGGAAAGGTCTCCTCATGGAGAGACTGTGCCAAAGGGGACACCATCCTCTCTCCCTACAGTGCGTGTCTCAGGGAGTCCGCGCCCGGGCCGGGGATGAAGGCAGAGGTGCAGGACACTCTCTGCAAGGACGACCAGCACGTCTTCGGGTGGATGTGACACGCACACCTCCCCGAGGACAGCACGTGGCTGTGGAAGGAGGCAGGGGCCCCATAGCCTGTGCCCACAGGTGGAGGGAGAGGAAGAGCACGGTTAAAGCAAGTCAGCGCGAGTAACACATGGAGAGCACTGGGGAGGCAGCAAACCTGGCCTGGGTCTTTCCAAGGACAGCAAATCATTACGTAAAGTGATCACACAGCAAGAACGAAGCAGGCTCAGCCTGCTGTGCTGGCGCAGCCCGCGGCGGCCGAGGTGTGCTGTTGGCGTGAGGGCTGCCCAGTCCCCAGGTGCAGTCCCTGTAAAATCCACTGTGAGGCTGGCACTGCATCCCTGGGAAAAGCAGTCCTGCTCCAGGGTTCCTCCAAGCTCACCTGGCATGCCTGCCTGCTCTCCCTGTTTGGGGAAAGCCCCACAGCTGTGCCCTCACTGGTGGGCCAGCCGGTGCCTCGGCTAATAATAACCCAGCTCTGACGTCAGAAGCCCAGAAAACCTGCTGCTGAATTCTACCCAGACAGCCTCCGAGAGAACCCGAGGAACAGCCGGATGCTCCTCCCTGGCCCCGGGGTCGGATCCCAGGCCTGGCTTCCACCTGTCCGGTAGGGAGGGGCTGACACCCACTTCTGGCCATGTCTGGGCTCTGACCCCAGTTGGCAGGGCCTGGGTTTTCAGCAGATTGTACAAACCCAGCCCTCAGAGTGCGCGCGAGGGGCGGGCTGATCCTGCAAACACAGACCGCATAGCAATGCCGTACCTTGCAAAAGAATTCACAGAGATCAGGCGGCGGATGGTTGTTTTCCAGCAAAGGAGCGATTGCCTGAAAGACAAGGAACAACGTCAGTGGGGGTCAGAGGGAACAGTACTAGGTGTGTGCCCACATCAGAGGGTTGACCCCAGCAGGCATCACGGCCTCCCTGCCCTCCTCTGGGCAGAAAAGGCCCATTGTCCAACCTGTAGGCCAGGGTCCCCTTCCTGGGGGGAAGGGGGACTTACAGCTCCCAGTGAGAAGCTGATGAAAGCTCTGGGCTGCACCCCAGAAAACATACACCAGAGAAGAAGCATGCAGCTTGAGAGGACTTGTAACGTGCGTCCACCAAGGGCCAGGCTGCAGGAGAGCATGGGCTTAAGCCCAGGCTTGGGGGGGGTAGGGTCTGGGCTTCAGTCCTGGTTTGGCTGCTTGCTAGGGTGTGGTCGAGAGAGCAAGCTACTTCCTCTGTCTTCACCAGGTCCCTGCCGGCTAGAGGTGACACATGCAGAGCAGTTTCTCAGCATGGCACGTGCTGGGGGCTGTGGGTCCTGGTGCGGGGGTGGGGGTGTGTGTCCTGGGCACAGCAGGCCGCTCAGCAATGTGTCTGGCCTCCACCCATCAGACGCGGTAGCGTCCAGCAAGGCCTGACAAGCCGAACACCTGCACGCTCGCTCCACTGGACACAAGGAAGACTGATGCCTTGGCATTCGTTTGCCTCCACCCTTCCTAGGCTGGCCTGACAGCAGCTCCTGGTCTCTCCCACCCATCTTCGGTCAGGCCCTGGGGTCTGGACAGTGCCTGTCCTGATTTTTCTGTCTCTTTTCATAATTTCATGATTTTGCAAAATTTCAAATTCAAATTCGGTTTGAACAATTAAAAATAAATGTCTCCGGACATCGCCAGATACCACCCCCCAGGGGATAAAATCAGCCTAATCAAGAACCCTTGGCATAAAGTGCCTCTTGCTGAGTGTAAAAGAAGACCGACTCTCGATGCAAGTTTTGGACGGGCAAGGCCAACACGGAGCCTGCTCTCTTTCTTGACTGCCACCCTGTGCAGACGAGGACCAGGAGGCCAAGACCCAGCAGCAAGGCCGCTGGGCTGTGTGCCTGGGCAAGCAACTCAATCTCTCTGGGTGAGTCCTTAGTCTGTAAAACAGGGAGAACTAGAGCTACCGATCCATAAGGTTGTGCTGGGAATGTGAAGACAGAAAACTCTAGAAACTTTGGGGTCTCGGGCTGGGGGGTAAGCCCAGGCTGGGCTGGCACAGCAGCGGGGTGACAGTTCCACCTGGCTCCCCAGGAAGGCTCACGGACTCAGGCCTGCCTCCCGGCTCTGGGGGTTCTCCTGCCCCACACCCCTTTAGACATGGGTAGGAGCTTCTCGGCCTCCGTGTCTCAGGACTATCAGGGAAAGGAAAGCAGAACTGGGCACCAGTAGGGGGTGACCCCTAGTGACTGGTCACGTGAACACACCGCTGTGAAAAATGCAGCCACGTAAAGAGAGCCTGGGGCAGCCTCCACGGCCGGCTCCGCAGCTAGAGATGGAGCCCAGGTCGTACACGTTTAGGGCTGCACGGTCCAATCGGCGGCACCGGTCGCTCGGACTATTCATCGTCTGACAGACGTGAAATCAAGAACTCAAAGAGAAGCAAGATTAAAAGTGCAGGAGCCTCATTTCAAGGGCTCACCGGTCCCACATGGCAGCGGCTACCTGGGCTGGGCAGATGGGTGACATTTCCATCATCGCAGACAGCGCCCCTCGACAGCAAGGGCAGGGGGTGGAGGGTCCTGGCTGACGGCGAGGGACCGCCCCACAGCCACAAGGGCCCATCACGACACCGATGATGGTAATAATAATAAACCAGCGGAGATGCTGGCAGTGCCGCCCCGCACCGGCACTCTGCAGCGGGCTCTGCGCTTACTGGATCGTGTGACTTCACCGTGCCCCTTGCTCAAGGATCGAGATGGCTGCCCAGGGTCCCACAACAAGGACATGGTAGGGCCAGGGTTTGAACCCAAGTCTGTGACTCCACAGCCCGAGTTATTCTCAGGCTGCTCCTCAGGCCTGGCTCTGCACAATCCCTCTGGTGGCAGCGGCTGCATTTTAGGAGACGCGGCAACCGAAGACAACAGAACACCCACAGCAAGCCTGGCCACTGTGTGGGGATTCTCTGCTGGCCAGTGCCAGTGTCACAGCTGGAAATGACCTGAATGGCCGCCTGGATAAATGAAATATTCTAGAGGCTGTAGAAAGACTGGTGGGCTGTAGAAAGCGGGTTGAGTCTGTCTCCATGAAGGGGGACATCAAGACGCGAGCATCCAGGGGATCAAGCCCAGGGGTGCCGCTCAGCACCCGCACTGCAAAGGACACCCCTCCCAACCCCAAGAGCAGTCCACCCCCAATGTCACTAGTGCCGGGTGAGAAAGCTGGAGTAGGTATGCGGGAAAAGACTGGGGAGAACCTCCAAGATGTCGTGAGGGAACAACAAACACAGAAGGATATATCCAGCGCCACATCGTTAACGTCACAAAGGAAAAATAAAAGCGACTGTATCTGCCTGTGTGGGTTTGTCACCACCTGGAAGTCCCCAGGGTTGTCTACGAAGAGGGTGCTGGGAGGGGGTGGAATCTTTTTAACCCTTTTTCTTTCAATGAAAAGATACTCGTGAAATACTTGCAAAATTAAAGGCAGATTTAATAAAATTAAATGTCCTTCTCTTCCTTGCCCAAGACCACAGTTAGTATGGAGTGGGTGGGCCCAACTGGACTTTGAACTCCAGGCCCCCCACCCCTGCGACAGGCGGGCTGTGACCAGTCAGTCACTTACTGCACCAGCACCCACTGACAGGCGACAAATACAACCAGCGCCAGTTACTTGTGAAAGCAGCTATGAAAACTGGTGTCTGCCACGCCCCCTGGGGAGGAGACTACAGGACCAGTGGACCCAGCGGATGGTGGAACTGCTAGATGAAATGGGGCTGCGCAAGGCTCCGGACAATAACAACAGCGCTGGCAATCAAGAAGACAGAAAGAGACGCTGGCAGATGGAGGGCGCAGGGTCAGACCCTCAGCTCAAGTCCTTCCCTGTGCTTCGGCAACCCCGTGAGCAAGTCAGCTCAGCCCAGTCAATGAAGCGGTCAGCCCAGCCAAATTATTTCAATGAAAGCAGAAAATATTCCTCAGGCCCAAATTCCTTTCCCAGGCTCCTCTTAGGTCTAAAGTTCTGGGCCTCCTTCCAGGGCCAAGAAGTACAGTAGAACCCGCAGGTGTCACCAGCAGGGAGAGGAAACGCCAACTCCTTCCCTTTCAGCACCCACATCCCCTCCAGCTTCTCTACCAGTCAGGGTGTCACAGCTTCGCCTTCACATATGTCAGGCATATCCCTGGTCTGCGTTTCCCTGGGGAGCTCCGATCCATCCTTTAAGACCTTGATCACCTCCTCCATCATCTTCTTCCCTAACAGAGGAGGTTAAGCATCTGTGCTTCCTAACACCCTGGACAGATCTCAGCCCTCGACCATGCTACTTTTTGATATCTGTTGATCTGTCAGGTTCCCCGGGCACATCAGAAGCCCTCTGAAGATGGGTTGAGGCTGTAGAACAGATCAGTGTCTGACACACTTGTACTCACAAACTCAGCAAATGTTTGTGGAGTGAGGATGAGGAATAACATTCCAGAGGAAGATGGGGGTGGTGACAGGGTGCCCCAATTCTGGCATGAGAGGGCAAGCAAGCAGAGGAGATAGGAGGGAGCATGGGCTAAAACTCCATATCCTTAGCAAACACCCACTGAGCACTCACCATGTGCCAGATACTACGTATATTCTCCACAACTGGAGAGCTGAGCTCAATTCCTTTTGTGCCCACAGGACCCAGCTAGGGTAAGGGGGTGATTCTCCAAAGTGATTCTCCCTTGTTGATTCTGCAAGATCAAGGGGGTGGTCCCGGAAGCCCTAATTCCTCTCAGAGGAGCTTGAGAGGTCCAGTGTCTGAGATGTTGCTCTAGTATCACCGGCAGTAGCCATGGGACTTCTTGGGCAGCTGATTATTGCAGGTCCTTTCCTGGGTACACAAGGTACTCTCTTCTTCCCATTTCCTTAATGCTTTATGCTTCATCAATGCTGAAGTTTCTAGACTACACCATGTTCTCTTAAATCTCTACACCCTTACCTCTTTCTTTCCTCTCTCTGGAATGTCTTTAGCCTGTTTTGTGACAAACTCCTATTGATCCTTCAAAAGCCAATGTCACCACCTCCAGGAAGTTCTCTGGCTTTTCCCCAGATGGGTTTATCATTCCACTGTCTATACTGCATGCCTCCATATTTGTAGTAATCACATCTATCTTCCTACAAGACATGATGAACTCTTTAGCTTCAGGGGCTGTCTTAGGTGCCTCTGGAGCCAATGGCACAGCACAGTGCTTGGCTCCCAGCAGCAGCAACTTCATTGCTTCCTTCTCATTTCATAGCTTAAACTCACCCAGGAAGAGATTTTTACCCCAAGGATGCTTACATCATAGTCAAGACCCATAGAACAGTACCTTACTTACTTTGCGTATTAGAAGGAAGATAATCCAGCTACTATTTGTGGATTAATTGGGAGACATGTCCTGAGCAAGAGAGGGAGCATTTACTCTTCAGTGAGGCCTCTGAATAAATTACACAGTCTCTGCCATCTCCTGTCTTTAGTTCCCCGCCACCGCAGACTCAGGAAGGAGGTGATTAAGACAACTGTTCGCAAGCCTCAGGGCTGATAATGGCACTCCCTAGCCCCGAACCAAGGGGGGTTCTGAAAGGTACAGGGGAGGCAAACGTCTAGCCTGATAAAAAAGACACAACTGAGCTACGTGGCCGTGCTGGCGGAGCAACTGGTGCCAGGTAATGCAGACAGGGAGGAGGGGCTGCGGTACGGGAGAGGGAGGACTCACCACGATGATGTTTTCATGCTCCTGGGCAGTCAAGTTTGTGTTCTGAAGGATGGATGCGGGAAAGCAGGAGGGAGATGAAACAAAAGGAGAAAAACATTATTAAGAAACTGGAACACTGTACTGCACAGGTGCTACAATTTCAGAGAAGCTTTCTGTCTCTGAGAGTGCCTTTTCACCTTTTCATCACTGAACACATCAGAAGACCAGCAAAGGCAGGCCTGGGAAGGGGGAAAGCATAGCTTCAGGGCAGGGAGAACTGAGTTCCTGTCTCACCAACTAACTAGCTGAGTCACTTAGGAGACTGTTCCTTCTTCCTTAAAAGGGGATCCTTCTTTAGGTGGCTGTGAGAGGAGATAAGGAAGAGGCTTGACCCACACTTGGCCCTTGTCATCATGGTGATAGATGGAAGCTGGTAGGCATGTTGGTAATAAACTACACAAAGAAACAAACCCTTGAATCTTGACTGTAAGCCAGGAAGTCTTTTAGGAGCAGTGTGGAGTGTTACATCAGTGGTTCTCAAACTATGTTCCTGAGGAACACTGGTGGTTCCATGACTTGGTTCGTGGTGTTTTAGCTAAATTCAAACTCTAGCAATAAACTTGTAAAAACACTATGAAGCTGAATGGATTACACTTGGTTAGTTTTGGGGTTTTTTTTTTTCCCCAATCTGGAATTTTCTGACACAACTGGTATATGTTACCAGTTGAGTATGAGTATGCAAACGAGGGACGGAGCGAACATGTGATAAATGAGCATTTACAGGAAAATTCAGAAAGGGCCATATTGTCTTTTTTGCTAATTTTGTGGTGTGTTCTGCTTTTCCTGCCTGTCTCTGTGGACAGGGGTTATCACTGGTATCCGTTCACATTTCCTAGCTGAGCCATGCTTGGTGCTGGTCAGATGGTCTCCTCTTTTGGACAGCGAGTGGCCCGTCCACTGTTTGGGCTCTAGGACAGAGCCTCCAGGCTCCTACCACCGGAACAGGTCCAAGGAGCAGCTGGGTATCTAATGCGCTTACAGGGCTCGCACCTGGGAACTTGTGTTTTCCCGGAAAGTTGGCTGCCAGAGGGACGGGGTGGCTGGGAACCAGGGTCAGCGAGGGAGTGCACGAGTCTCCAGGTTCCCATGGAGACAGCCTGACCACTGCACGCAGCACCCAGGCGCACCGGATGCTCTCTGGATTCCAGGCCTTTTTCTTCTGTGGATATTAGTGGACCCAGCAGCCAACATCAGGCAGCCTGCTGCACAAGTCACTTTCCTGCCAGGTAGATGGGAGCCCGGCTTCGCTCTCTCCGTACGGCCCACACCACTTACTGCGCCTCGGCACCGTGTCGCAGTTCTGTTACACCCACAGTGCCCGTCTCCTGTGATGGATCTCCACCATCCATCGCCCTGCAGGTGGGCCAGTTATCTGAGACTCAAAGAGGGGAGGCTGCTTGCCCAGCAGCACAGGTAATGGGTGCGGGCTGGGAATCCCACCACTGAGCAGACCACGCAAGCGGCAGGGCCGTCCATCTGTCCCTCAGCTCCTTTCCAGACCAGTCACTGGTGCTGCCCAGGTCATTCTGCAGGACAACTCCTCTCCCCCAAGGCCACTTCCAACCCTGAATGGAGAGCGCTCACTGACGGCGCTGCGTCAGAGCAAGGCCCCCGAGGCTCCACAGCTGGTGGGGCCCCAGCTACTCAACAAAGTTGTGTTGGCTTCACTTGGCTGGTGGATGTTTCTTTTGCAGAACTATTTTGCCATCAACAGCTCCTCCTTCCTCTTCCACTCTCCCTTTTGGTCAGTTAGGTGGGGTCCGCGGCCTCTTGCCAGAGGGTGTGACCTTCGGTGGTCACAGACACAACATGCTTGAGTGAAGAGAACAGAGAAGAATCTAGCCCTGGAGACCGCAAAGCGAAGGGGCGAGGAGGCGGGCAGGCTGTGTGCTCTGAGCCCTCTTGGACATCTAGCCGAGGGAGGGTGCCTGAGGCCAAGATGGCGGCCATCTCCCGGGACAATAAAAATGTCCATTTTGCTGAGCACTCCCTGTGTCCCAGGCTCAAATCTATGAAACGGCTGCTCATCCAGCCCCTTTTCTCTTCATAGGAAACTGGTCAGAGAGGTCTGGTGCCCTGGCCAAGGCCCGCTGCCTCCAAGGGCGGAACGGGGCCTCTCTCAGTCCCATACCGCTGGGCCCTCCCGCTGGCTGAATCTCTACCACTCGGCTCAGGTTCATGTCTCAACCTACGGGCAGAACTGGTGTGGGTCCTGGCTCACCCCTCTCGGAGGGGCCCCGGTAGGTGACTCAGCCTCTCAGAGCCTCCATCTACTTTCCTGTCCACAATCCTGACCCTTCGGGGTCCCCAGGGGGAGGCCAACAATGGGCACTACCTGTCCTCAGAGCGCGATGGCAGAGGTGGGCGCAGGAAGCGTGTGGCTCGGAGACGCGTGAAGCCTCACACGGTGGGTTCTGCCCGGGCAGGTGTGTCGTCCGCAAACGACAGCACTTACCAATAAATCCAGAGGCACAATACTGACCCTTTGTCTGACATGCTGTGGGTGCACAGCAAATACTAGCTTTTTCTGCCTCCTCCCTCCAATGCCTTTATGTCACCACGCTAGCTCCTGGGGATCAGCCAACTTTCAGGTCCTCGCTTTAAAGGCCAAGAGTGATGCAATGGCGTGTGCTCACAGGAACAATCTGAGAGGGAAGGAGCCCACCAGAAGATCGCAATGGCACCTGCCTGCTGCCTTCACCATCGTCTCAGTCAGGTGCCCATTTAATGGCATGATGGTGCTGAGGCCTGTGGGGCTGAAGGGGTGGGCAAGGCATCCTACAGACAGGGCCAGGCAGCCCGGAGGGGGGATGCCCACTGCTCACTTGGCCTGGGAACTGAGCAGGTCCCTCAGTCACTCTGGGCCTCAGTTTCTCCTTGTGTGAAATGGAAACAGCAAGGCACATGTCTCAGGGAGGATGTAAGTGCAAGTTGATGTGGTGTGCGTGGGGCTGGCACCCGCCTTCCCCTCCCCCGGATGAGAAGGCGCACTCCAGATGGCTGCCAGGCCCCTTGTCCTGCTCAGTGTGGAAAGCTGGCTCGAGGTGGAACAGGAGGCAGGCAATCTCAAGCTCTAGACCTGGACCGCGATTTATTCCAGAGTCTGATCTTTAATTCTCACCAGCGTGGTGGAGCCAGACTGGTTACCCACTGGAAGGACGGCCCTCCTTCCTTTTCTGTCTCTGCCCCTCTGCCTGCGACTCTCACTGCCACCCACACTCCATCTCCTCCCAGGCACAAAGGCTTGGGCTGGTTTCTGGGACCAAGGGGCAGTGACCAGCCTGGTCTTATGGCAAAGGGGTGGTTCCGGGCAGCAGGAAACTTGTGCCTCGCTTGGAAGGGAGTCAGGGGTAGCAGAAGAGCAGGGGCCACTGCCTTGTGAGGGGGCAGAATGGAGGGGGCAGAAGCATCACTGTGGTGACTACGCATAGTTTCAATCAGGAGTCACCAGCTCCAGGGTCTCCACTGGGCCAGGCAGGCAAACAGACGAGAGAAGCACTGATGTTTCCGCAGGCTTAGAACAGCCCCCAAACAGAGTAAACAGAAAGTGCCCTTGCCTTCAAGGAACAGCACAGCCGCTCACTGAGTAGTTTCATCCCTCGCATCCGCCTTCCAGCTGGAACAGAAGCTCCAGGTCAGGGTTTGTCTTCACTAAAAGCCTAGAAAAGTGCCTGACACACAGCCCACACTCAGCGTGTGTGTAGCATGAATAGGGGGTACGAGCCATGAATGGCTGTCAGATTTTCTGATTGATTTTAAAGATAACTCAGAAATTCCCCTTTCAGTGGTGAAATCTGATTTTTAAAATCCTGTGTTAATTGAACTAAGGACAGCTGACACCCGGACAACTCGGGTCTGGGCAGCTTGGGCTCACGTCCATGGGGATTCTTTCGTAGGCGGGTGATGCACACGGAACAGTAACTACAGCACAGCACTAAGAATGCATTTTCTCTTCCTGGGACTTTGCTAATGCCATTTTCTCTTCTCCATTTTCCCGTAAGAACTCAGCGTCTAGCACATATACAACACGTGTGTTCATCGACTGTTTATGCTATCCGTGAGGCTCGGAGCAACAGGCCACTAGAAGTTTTAGGGGAGTGATCATGTGTGCATTTTTGACCATGCAGGAGTCAGTGCCCCAACCCCCAGGTTGTTCCAGGGTCAGTTGTAGGCTTGTGGGAGGTGATTCGGAGCCAGCGGTGGGGTGGATGGAGATGGGCAGGAAGGCAGGCAGCCTGCAGCCTCACTGATGAGCCCACTCAGGCATGAGCCAGAGAATTCTGAAATCAGCTGCCAGCACCATCACCATCACGGGCCCAGCCTCGGGCTTGAGTTTAACATGGCCACCGCTAGGTCAGTCCCCATCCAGTCCGGGGCACAAGGGGCGTAACCACTCTCGCTTTCTCTAACTACAGGCCCGTCCAGCTCAGCTGGAAGCGCTGGCCCAAGCCGCTGGGCTCCCAGGGCCTGCTGTGGGCGCCGCTCACCTCCGGCAGCGGCGGAGCCTCGAGTCCAGTGCTGGCTGGGACCAGGCTGGCGGGAGCAGAGGAGGCGGGTAGCCGAAGGGGCACATGGCGCACGGTCAGGCTGGGGGCGCTCACCTCTGAGAGCAGTTTGGAGACGATTTCCAGCGGGGCCTGGTTGATGGAGTCATCCTGCAGGGGGGATGTCAGGGCCATGTCCACCAGCGTCCGGATCTCCTTCAAGACAACCTCCCAACGGCTGGGGTTGCTCAGGACTTTCTTATATTTGTAAATCTTTTTCTGGATGGGAGAGAGAAAGGACGCAAAGGTGTTACTGAAATGCCCAGAGCGGAGGGGTGGGGAGGATCGAGCGTCCGAAGCGCAGGGATGTGAGCGGCCCGAGTCCTGGGTGTGCCCAGCACGCCCAATGAGAAAACGACACCTGAAGACAGACGTCCGCCATTCCCAGCACGGGGAGAGGACCCCCCCACCAAGACTTAAAAAAAAGAAGGGCGCGGTTTCTCTCCAATGCCATCTTCCGCCACACTGACTCCCGTACCAAGCGCAGCGTGGGTGCAGACACTGGCGGGCCCTCAGGGGCCGTGCTCTGCCGGTCCCTGTCTTGAGAGGTTCGCTGCAGAGGGGGACTGCACGGAGCAACTGACACGGGCTGGGAATTCACCTGCAGTCAGGTGGGGGCTGAGTCCAGAAGGAGACCGGGGTAAGCAAGGCCTGGCAGCTGTGAGCCCGGCAGTCCTCACCTTCACACGGGCACTGCTCCGGAGAGGCTGGGGCGGGGGCTGCTGCCTCCCTCAACTTGAGGGCGCCTTAGTTCCGCCTCTCTGACATCATGGAAACAGAAGCCCTCAGAAGACAGAGGTCCCAGCCAAACGCTCCCCCCGCCCGCCCCGCAGCTGCCTGTCCCACAGCTGCCCGCTAGCTTGGGAGTCTCTGACTGGATGACTCCTTCATTAAGTGCGCTGCTCCTGGGGGAGAACCTAATTTTAGTGCCATCGCGCCAGCAGCCAGCTGGGGTGACCTGTCATAATACCTGAGCCAAGGTCTGAATGAGGGAAGGAGGAGGGAGGTCCCCTCACCCCATGTCCCTGAGGTCCAAACTGAAGCTTGCAGGCTGCCAGGGTCTCCCCGACAGCTGGGTTTTGGAGTTAAGAATTACCAAGTGGTCCTGGAACCCCAGGCCTGGCTCAAACCATTCGGGTTCCATACTGAACCGAGCCGTGCTGCGCGGAGCACGATGAGGGTGGGAGGAAGGCTCTGAAGTCAGACAGACCTGGGTGTCCCCGCGAGTCACCTCCTGAGCCTCAGTTTCCTCTTCTGTGTATGAGCCATGAAGATATACCTCGCAGCCTCTCCCAACGGTCAGCCTTGTAACCCCTGGACTCCTGCGCCCCTCTCTCTGCCTGGAGTTAAGCGTCGTAAACCCAGGCTGAGCAGAGCCGGGTGCTTAACTTGTCTCTTTTGAAAAACTTTCAAGAGGATGAAATGTACAACCCACAGCAACACAAATAGTATCCCAGTTCCTTTTTCCCCATTTGTTTTCACACTGCATGATTTTCTGAAGCCTCTTACTTGCTAATCATACCCCCATCGCCACCATCATCACCCACATAGTTAACTCACACCAAGGTTCATTTCCCCTCATCATCCCAGATCCTTCCATGTAAATCAGCGTAGCAGTAGCAGTCTCTCTCTCCCTCCCTCCCTCTCCCCTCTGTCTCCTCCCTCTCTCCCTCCTCTCCCTCTCCTACCCGCCCTCCTCCTCTCGCTCTTTCTCTACCCACCTCCCTGCTTGCCAAGGCTCAAAGCCTCTCTTCATTCCACCTCCTTGGTCTTACTGTTTGCTCTCAGCCCTTGTACACATTCCAAGTCAAGAATTAGAAAGAGACACACTCCCCCAGCAGAAGGAACGGCTGTTGACGTGAAGACAGCGTAGTTGTCATCAGGTGGGGGAGGGGGAGACCAGACACGTTTACTGGTCCATCGGTTTAGGTCCTATGGGCCGGGATGAAATGGACGGCCAGTTCTGGGGCGGGGGGTGGGGGAGTTGAGTGAATCATAAATAAGCTGCTGGTGAGGACGATGGGGACACTGAGTATTTCCTGAACTCCATGACTAGGAACAAGATGCACTGGTCTGCCAAGACTGCCCAGGAACGGCAACCAGCCTGGTTCCTCGCTGCCGTGGACGCTGCAGTTCTTGGCAAACACAAAGGACCCTCGGTCTGACTCAGCGGAGGCACTTCCCAAGGTGAGAGCCCCCCACTGCCAAAAATGGGCATTCAGTCAAGTCCTGGACACTGTGGGTTTGCCCTGCACCTTGAGAGCTGCTCAACGTTTAAATGACCACGAGGTGGACACAGGAACTCTCCACGGAGCAAAGTGCGATGCTCCACAGCAGTGTCTCCCCACTCTGGACTGTCTAGATTTGGGTACGGTCCTGGTTTTAGGGCCGTGCTCCTGATCTGCTGCGGGTTATTTGCTTCCAAAAGAATAAAGACTTCATGGTAAGGACTTTACACCACATGGAAAGCAGGAAGGAGGGGACAAATGGCAAAGGTCTCAGCAATCCTCCCACACAGGAACAGCCTCACAAACACTTGAACAAGTTCCAGTTCATTTGAACTTCGCCAGCTCGTCAGTCCTGGGGGGCCGCAGCTCTCCACACTCGGACACCACCAAGATCCCAGGCAGGACGGTGGGCGAAAGGTCCGCCAGACAACCATGCCCCGGCGGTGCTCCCGACCCCACCTCGGAGCTCACAGACACGGCCCCCTCCTAAGAGCGCCTGAGCCCTGGCTTTGGGACGTTCTGGGCAGGGGTCTGAGAGGCTACATTTCCACTAGAAGGTCCTGGGGGGCATGACCAGGGCTGAGCTCCCAGAACCTCCGAGAACCAGGAGTTGGAGGGCAGCCAGCCCCGGGCTACCAGGAGACCGAGCCCCAGCGCCTGGGCTTAGTGCTGACAATGGAGGATGCAGAGCGCAGTGAGACGCTGCGGAGGGAGGCGCTCCGGTAACGGGCATCGCTGAGCGTTCCGACTGGGCAGCCGGCCACCTCACCCACCGTGGGGACGGCGGCATCCCTGTGGCGGCGCCGGGAGGCGGTGCACTGTGCCTGAGCTGTCTCACTTGCTGCCCTGGCCCAGCTCTGCACGCCCCAGCAGGCGGCGGTCCGGCACCCAGGCGCTGGTGCTCCCACAGTCAGAAAAGAACACGCCAGGGGCAGCTACACAACCTCAGGGCCGAGCGATGCCGAGGGTGCGGGCACCTGCAGCTTTCACGACGGGTCCCCGGCACCCCCTTCACTGCCTGAGCAGCACGTGACTTGTCACACAGCTCGAAGGGGACAATATGGGGATCAAAATTGGGTCCGATTGGCTGGCTCCAGGTTCTCCCTCTTTCTATTACATTGGCCAGAGCCAGTGCAGAGAGGAGGAGGAGGGGCAGTATGAGCAAGGAGTTAAAGTTTGGGGGCGTGGGGTGAGGACCCAGGCAAGCCACAAGGCGGGGGGAGTCAGGTGGCAGAGCTGGAGGAGCCGGGAGTGGGGGTGAGGCTGGAGCTGGGGGCAGCAGCATGTGGACAGTGGGCTGTGACGTTGCGGTCATAGGGAGCGGGCAGGCTGCTGGTTCCCAAAGAGGCTCTGGGCCCTGGCCCAGGGCAGCCGCTGGGCGGAGGGAGGCCACTCTGCCAGGGTGACAAGTGAGCAGGTTTCATCCCAGGAACTCCAGTGAGCTGGTCAGGAATGAATTGTGTGGGACCGGACTGGCGACGCCTCTGGAGCCCGACCCCCGGGGCTGGCCCTCAGCTCTGCAGTGTGGTCCTCCCACCGAGCCCACTCGTGGGGTCCTGCAGGGATCCTCTGGGCTGCGTGACCCCTCTGACCAGGACCTTGGAGCTGTGGCTTAAAGCTGGGTCGACCTGTGCTTGTGCGATTAAGAGTGGTCCTAGGTATCTTGAAAAGGTTTTCAAGAAAAAAAAAAAAAAGCCATGCAACAGAAAACGACTGTGGCCCACAAAGACCCAAATACAGCATCTGGCCCTTCAGAGAAAAATCTGCGGCCCCAGGTGGGCAAGGGCATACAGCAGCCCAGGAGTGAACACAAGCTGCTCATCCAGAGTCACAGGGGAGCGCAGGCGAAGCACAAGAGACAGCCCCCACTCACCCACCAGGCCGGCTGTGGTCAAGACAGACACCAGTGCTGGCGAGGACTCGGAGAAGCGGATTCTCACATGCTGCTGATTGGGGTATGAATGAGGACAGCCCCATCAGAAAGTACTTTGACAGCTTCTTCAAATGTTAAACATAAGTTTATCATGTAGCAGTTCTGTTCCTAGAAGTCTACCCCAGAGAAGTAACTATGGAGTCTACACACAAAGACAGGGACACGAATGTCACAGCAGCATATCCACAATGGCCCCTGACTGGGAAGCCCCAAGTGTCCCTCCCCCAGCAATGAGTAAGCACGACATGGTAGATGCAGACGACGGAGTAGTATTTGGCAGTGAAAAGGACGGAACTACTCACAAAGTACAGTCTGCATGAACCTCACAAACATTATGGTAGGCAAAGGCCACCAGACGCAAAAGACAGATTGCAGGATTCCTTTTATATGAAATGTCTGGAAGAGGCAAATTTGCAGGCACAGAAAGTGGAACAGCTACTGCTGGGGCTCGGGAGTGGCAAAAGCGTGTAGCTGGCAAGTACACACAAGGCGTCTTTGGGGATGACAGAAATATTCTTTAGCGGCACTCAGTGATGGTCACACAGCTCTGCAAGCTTACAAAAGTCACTGGATCGCTTGGTGTAGGTGAATTTGTTGCCATGAAAATAATGCCTCATTTAAGGTATTAAAAAAATAATCCCAACCTAGTCAAGTGGAGAAGGACACCAAAGAGTGGTTAAGAGCAATCAGAGGACTTCAATTCCAATCTGAGCTCCACTCCATCCACTCCCATCCACCCATCCACCCATCCACCCATCCACCCATCCATCCATCCATCCATCCATCCATCCATCCATCCATCCATCCATCCATCCATCCATCCATCCATCCATCCTTCCACTCACCCATCCATCCATCCTCTCATCCACTTCTGCCCTCCAATCACCCACTCACCCATCGTTCCATTCATTCACGCATCCACTCGCCCACTCAATCACCCATCCATCCAATCACCCAACAAAATCTACTGGATCCATCCCCTACGACGTGTAGGCACTGTGTGAAAAAGTACCGCGGCTACCCACGGCGAGCAGGCAGAGAGCTCCTGCACTCCTGAACTTAGACTAGTACTCACTCCCCACTTTCCTCATCTGCCATGTGGACGAGAATAACTCATGTCGGAGGCTTGCTGTGCCTATTCCATGAGCACACATCCCATTTAATGCGCCTAGCCCTGAGCCTGGCTAAATAGCTGTGATTCTTACCAGCTACCAAGTCCTGGGAGTGAGCGGTGCGGAGCAGAAGGACTTAGAAGGGCTCACAGCACCCATGACTAACATCCCCCCGCCCCCCCAGCTCCTGAACAGAACCACCGCCAGAGTCAGCAGGAAGCACCCGCTGCCTCCTCCCTTGCGGAGAGCCAGTCACTCCACTGCCATCCTCGCCCTCTGCTTGTCAGGGAGGGTTCGTTACCTGGGTAGCACCCGCCATCTCTCCGGTAACTGCTCCCAGGCAGTGGCAACCACAGACGCCCAGTTCTCCGGTAGGTCGCGGAAAGCAGAGCCTGTGGCTCCTGTGGCTCCTTCACGGGAGACGAGCTGTCACTGGGCCCCTCGCTGGAGAGGCGTGACTCAGAAGGTGCTGGAAGCACGCCTCCTGATGATGAGGCTGCTGCTCCACCGCTTGCCGCAGCCTCCGGGGCTCTGGCTCGCATACGCATGCTCCCCACCACCTGTCAGCAGAGGCGAGCTGCACGCGCCCTGAGCGGGCTAGGGGGAGGGGCGCAGGAAAGAGCTAGCCACAAGCCCTGGCTTTAAATTGCCTCGCGCTGCAGGATCCTGAGCTGTGCCGCCCAGCACGGAAGCCACCAGTCCTAGATGGCCACTTGTGCTTCACTGAATGAAAAATGAAGTCCAAGAGAGAGGCCGTCAGATTCAGCGGACGCGCCAGCCTGCTCCGCTGGGAGCAGCACACTTGGAAAGGAGCCTGAGCTGCTCGAACCCGTTCCGTATGAATTCAAAGTGTGATAGGTGGGGGGACAAAAATAGACCTCTGGACTATTACAAAAAAAAAAATTGGGTGCTCAGTCCCACGAGCCACATGTCAGCCCCTTGGGGCCCACGCGGCTTCCAGTGGCGGCCAGTCGGGACGGTGCAGAGAGCAGCTCCGCCGCCGCAGCGAGTTCTGCTGGGCTGTGCTGTCCTGTGGTCCGTCCCCACGGCCCCGCAGGGCCGCCTACACTTGCTGCTTCTCCTGCCGCCCTCCAGTGCTGCTCTGCTGGGGCTAGGATGTGTGGGGCCCCGCCCCCGCCGCCAAGAACTTCCAAGGTCTACACGGTGGTGTCTCCAGTGTCCCTGCACGTCCAGTTCCTGCACCAGGCTCCTGACTCATCAGGGCTGCGGATGTCAGTCCACAGGAACTTTGCTATCTAACCTCGTGTGCTCTCGGGGGTCCCAACACTCAAATGAGGGGCGTTTTGGCCTCCTCTTCAGTCCTTCCGGATGGCTTTGGTAGGGATGGTGAGTGTGAGGTGCGGCCTGGCATCCACAGCCCTAGTGAGTCTTGATGGTGCGAGAAATTCGAGGGCACCATCACTTTGCCTTCAGATGCAACTCCAAAGGCGTGGCTGGCCCTCAAGTCTTGATCATTCCACCCGAAAGCTGCTCATCACCTCCCAGGGCCCCTCGTAGATTCCACCAGGACCTTAGTTTGGCCAGCACAATCCATAAACTGTTACCCGTTGGTCTAGCTGATAGACAGACTGGCTGACCGAAAAACACCCCAGGGACTCAGGCCTTCAAGGCGAGCAGCCCCACCGAGGGGTCAGCAGAACAAAGGCCCCTGAATGAGACAGGAGCTGGCCAGCTCTGTGCTCTCTGGCCAGAGGGTAGGGCGGGGCTGAGCTCCCTCTAATCAAGCCACAAGGACAGCAGAACTGGCTGCCACTCCTGGAGCCTGCCATGCTCGCCACAGTCACCCTGCATGACAGCCTGGGCCTGGACACTCGAGCCTGACAATGCCCTGCTTGGGAGAACTGCCCACAGACCCTATGCTGCGCTAAGCACTTTGTAGAAAATAAAATCACATTTTTAGTTCCCACAGCCACTCAACGAGATGAGTGGGGCAATCAGACCGTTTTATAGATGGGAAAACAGAGGCCGAGGGGGTTAGGTCGCATAGTAGAGAGAACCGGCGCTGGATTCAGACCCGGGCCCAGCACTGGACACTGAGCGCCTGACCAGCATGCTGCTGAGAGCTCGCCGTGGCTGCTGTGGCCGCTCGAGCTCCCACTGAAACGCATGCGGAGTCCTTTAAGTTGGAGAATGGGGTCTCGTGTCCTCACTACCCAGCGGTGGTGCCAGACAGGCGGCAGCAGGGCACCCAGCTGACATCCACCAGGAAGGCTGGGTCCTGGGGAGACAGCAATTGATTTGAAAGAGGGGACAGGGCCCGAGCACTCAACCCCCTATGTGCCCACCAGAGGCGGTCTCCCCACTGTCATTACTGCTTCCAAGGAAACAGTGGGAACTCGGGTGAATGTCCTGCTCAGCCGTCTCTGGGGCACTGGCTGGTTGCCTGGGCAACCATGCATCTGGTTGGTGAGGGAATGAACTGGCCCTGGCACCACGCTTCCAGCTAGGAGCCACATCTCACCTGGCACTTCAGAGCCCGCTGTGACCTTGGCAAAGTCCACTCATCACAGGGGTCTGTTTGACGCACAGAAGGGTGCACAAAGGACAGATACCTTGCTTGAGGTCACACAGTTGGTGCTGTGGGCCATAGTGTTAGACCCCTGGCATCTGCCTGACCATACTTGGACACAGTCTTTGTGGATGTAATCCAGTGTAAGGTGTTGCCAGACTGAATTCAGATGAGATCCTGATGACTGGTGTCCGTACAAAAAGGGCACATGAAGCACACCCCTGCCCTGGTGAGAGGGATGGTGAAGATGGAGGCAGAGGCTGGAGCAGGGGGTGCAAGGGAAGGTACACGTGGAAGGTACATGGAAGCTGCCCAGGATGATGGGCAAGTTCTAGATGGATGGATGAATGGCGGTGAAAGCTGCCCAACAATGCAAATGCATTTTGTCACAGAACTGTACTTAAAAATTGTTAAAATGGCACATTCGTGTTTATTTCACCATAATTTTTATGTAGGTGTATTTGAAAGCCTCCCTGAGTATCTCTGGAGGGACCCGCCTGTCAACAGGCCAGTTTCTGGGCGCCTAGCTCCAGGGTTGTTGCTTTAAGCCCCTAGTTCGTGCTGATTTGTTACAGCAATCCCAGGAAAAAAGTACAGCTGGGAAAAGGCAAAGCAAGGCCTGACAGTGGAAGCCTGGCTCCGAGTGGCTCAGCTTCTGCTTCAGCCATTCAAGCTGATGCTCCAGCCTCTTACTTTCCAAGGGCTAGTGTGTGAGAGCACACGGCACTAGGTGCCCCTCAGCAGCCTTTCCCGGCCTGTCCTCTGAAGTCTTTCTTGCTCTCTCCAGGGGCAAAAATTCAGGTGTTCATTTTTCCTATCTGCCAGCCTATGGCCCAGGCTGCAGAAGTCCCTGGGCCTGGCACCTTGGGAAAGGCTGGGTGGGGACACCTGCACTCCTGCCACCTGCACCATCAATCACGTCACAAGAGCCACCTGGGGCACGGGGACGCTGCAGGGTGACTCCCAGGAGGACTTAGGCAGGACGTCAGCAAGGGCTGGTCTGGGGCCTTGGCAAAGAGCCACAGATTCAGGCTCAGAGCAGATGGAGCTCCCTCTTTTGCATGGGGGTCACGCACCCGCTGACGGCAACCCCACCAGCCAGCTGACAGCCCAGGGCTCTCCACAGCCAGCACTGTGCTAAGTGCTCAGTCTCAGGGTGTTCCGGGGTCTGAAATCTCGCTTATGCATCAGAAGCACGTGGAGGGCTTTTGGTATTCCAACACCAGCATCCAAACTCAGGGCAATCTCATCACGTGGGTGCAGGGGGGCAGGCAGGGTAGAGTCTTGGCATCAACATTTGGAGAAACTGCTATATTTTAAACACCAATTAAGAGACATATAAATTCCAATAAGCAGCATTATTTGGAGTAGTTAAAAGGCAGGTGTCCGTCGACAGATAAATGGACACACAATGGGATAGTACTCAGCCATAAAAAAGCAAGTTCTGACATCTGCTATAACATGGATGAAGGATGTCAGGCTAAGTGAAATAAGCCAGTCACAAGAAGACAAATACTACTCATATGAGGGACAGAGAGTATCAAATTCAGAGACAGAAGAAGGGTGGTTGCCAGGACTGGGGGAGGGGTCATTGCTTGATGGGTACCGGGGTTCAATTCAGAGTGATGGGCAAGTTCTAGATGGAAGGATGAATGGTGGTGAAAGCTGCCCAACAATGCAAACGCATTTTATGTCACAAACTACTTAAAAATCGTTGAAATGGTACATTTCATGTTCATTTCACCATGATTTTTATAAAGGTGTATTTGAAGGCCTCGGGTAAGAGTCGGCAATGCTGGTTCCATCCAAGAACACTGTAAACACCAGGGCAACCTGCACGTGTGAGGACCTTCCCCTTCCCACATGAGGCTCAACAGGCGCAGGAGGGCCTCAGATACAGGGTACACCGAGGACAGAGGGGAGGGACGGTGCCCTGTAAACACGGAGGCAGAGGCTGGGGCATTCTGCCGCAAGTCGTGGAGCTGCCAGCGCTGGAGGAGGCAGGAAGGGAAGGTCCCCTGGGGCCTCTGAAGGGAGGATGGTCCTGCAGAGCTGGGGGAGAGTCAAGTTGTGAGGCTTTAAGCCACCCAGCATGTGGGAGCTTGTTACAGCCATCTCAGCACAAGCGGGACTCGAGGGAGGGAAACGCCACCTTCCCCAGCCCCTAGCCTTGGGCTCCAGCAGCCTCACTGCGGCCTATGCCCAGGCTGGGGCTGCAGGCGCCTCCCAGGCTGACCACAGTGCTCTAGGGAGGGTGGGGGCGCCCACACATGCTGAGCTCGCCCAGCATGTCACACCCCCATGGCCCTCTACTGACTTGCCTCCCCCACCAGCCTACAAGCTCGAGGGAACTGACCGGCTCAGACAAGGCCGGTTGTCGCTCAGGCACGTGCATTATAACCAACCAAGAGTGGACACATCTCCGCTCGTATCACTATTCCGCTGCTTACAAGCTGTGCGGCCTCAGGCAAGCTGAGTCACCTCTCTGCGCCTTCGCTTTCTCATCTGCAGGATGGGGGATACCAGCACCGCTTCTCAAAGCTGTCGACAAGAATGTGGTATTTCTGGCTGAAGAGCCAGCACTGGCTAAGTGTTTGGCCAATGGTGGCTACTGTGCTTGGCAGGACGTGAGTTAAAGAGAGTTAGCCTTTGGGAAAAATCAGGGTAACTAGAAACCTCCTGAACCCTTGCCAATAGAGAATGCTGGAACTGTAGCCCATGGCGCGGCGCAGTAGCAGAAAACAGCTGAAAAGGAGGAGAGTGGGAAGAGGGGCCACGGATTCCAGCCCCACGGCACACCGCGGAGTAGAGAAGCAACAACACACGGCGCACGGGTGTGCACACAAACACACACGTGCACGCTCACGTGTAATACACGCACGTAGATGGATGCAACACACATGGCGGGGGAGGGGAGGGTGTGCGTCAGGCTGATGCAGGCTGTCCTCCTTGGAGAGGAAGTGGCTTCAGGGAGGGCCAAGGGGGCTGAGGGGTAACTTGGCTTTATCTGTCATGTGTTGAGTTGTTGCAGGAAGTCATACCCAAGCACACAGGCCCCCCTCCTCAGGGGAGGATCCGTTCTTAGTCACCCGTGGAAGCCCCAAACAGCAGAGAGCAGCAAACTCTACAGAGACTATTCCTATACACGTCCCTATGGTAAAGCTTAATTTATAAATTAGGTACAGTAAGCGAAGGACAGTAACTGTTAATAAAGCACAGCAATTCTCAGAGTGTACCGTAATCAAGGTTAAGGCACTGGGGTTTCTCAAAATACCTTAGTGTAGGTAATACTCTGGAACTTTGGTTGTCTAGGAGTAACTGAGACCCTATGTCAAGTGACGGTGAGGGGTGGGGTTGGCACAGAGCACTCCTGTGTTGTACATTTAATTAAAAAGAAACAGGAAAAAAGTCTCCAAAGGTTTCGGGAATTGGGACCATGGAGGTAATTTCCTCCCTTCACATTCACCTGGGTCAGAATCCAAAGTCTTAGGGCTGGAAGGATTCTGAGGCCCTATTTATTTGGTCTTCTCAGCATTCCAAGAGATAATCTGATTTTTGAAATAATACCTGTTCGCTGAAAAGCTCTACTGACCCTCACTTCACGGGTTCTTTCTGTGCCACATGTGTGCGCGTGCTCACACGCACCAGAGCAGAAGCCACGGAAACTCAAGGTACGTCAAAACGCTGGTTTGCCTTTGCACCCATCTTTGCCCCGAGTCCACGCTAACACCAGGATATTTTGGGGCGTCAGCAAGCCTTTTCTGTACAGGGAAAGATACAAGTCCCCCAAGGCCTTCGTGCCACAGGACTCTGCAGCTGTAGTGTGACTGGGTGGGGTGGTGTCCCCTCCAAACCCCTTTATTTACAAAGCAGGCAGCTGGCCGGAAAGCTTCCACCACAGCCATATATAATCATGCGTAAATACACACAGTGAGATTTTTGTGGTTCTCAGTTGTTTTGTGAAAAGGGGAGCTCATTAAACAGAGGTCCCTGCATCTTGCTCTTCTCTCTACACACCTAGTGAGAAGTCACTGCGAATCAGCCGGTATAGACCTCCCCGCCTGTGTGTTTGTGCAGCCATCCCAGTGTCCCTGGGCCAAGGCAGCGTGTGCATTCGGACGATGCAGCAAACAGAAGCCCCTGCCTGACCTCAGCCCTGGCTGTCAGCCTCTCGGTGACCCTCCCGGCAGCGGCCAGCAGTTGCTGTGACTGCTGAACCTCAGGGACCAGTCACCCTCCTGTCTGGGCAGCTGGTCCTTCTCAGGTGGTGCTATGCTGAAGAGGTCCTCCCGGGGAAGCGCCCTGCTCCAGAACCCCAGGAACCCCAAGAACACAGCTCACTCATCCTCCCTGGGCTTTTAAGGCTGGGGGTAGGGGGTTGCACCTGCATAAATGCTTAGGAAAAGGGCTTTGCTGGTGCTGGCAGGCCCTGGCAAAAGCTAAAGCAGGCCCAAAAGACAGCAGCGGGGGCCTCCCTGGTGGCGCAGTGGGTTAAGCAACACACTATGAAGCAAACCGCAGCCGCTGCAGCATGAGTTCGAGCCCTGCCGCCGGCCAGGAGGGGGACCCACATGG
>JAGFMF010012167.1:2873463-2905458 GCA_019455555.1 Galemys pyrenaicus | reverse complement strand
GCTCCCCGCTCTCTGTGGTGAATCCTCTCACCCCCCACACTTCTGACCTGTACCCCTGTGCTTGTATGCATAAATAAATAAATCTTTAAAAAAAAAAAAAAAAAAAGACAGCAGCGGGCCTGTGTTGATCGTTACCGGAGAGGCCATTTTCTGAGTTTGAGCAACCCACCAAATGAATTCAAAATGCAGAGACCCTGCCAGGGCAGCTCTTCCTCCACTGGGTGGGAGGTGCCGCCCCCGTGACTGTGGCTCCTCAGAAAGGCAGAGGACACCAGGCTGCTTCCCTGGGGCCGGATAAAGGGAAGTCTCTATCCCAAATAAGGATTTCCCTCACTCAGCCTCAAGACAGTAGCATCTCAACGGGGCTTCCCTTGTTTATTTTATTAGGAACTTTATTAAGAACTTTATCTAGGGCTTGTGTCACTTCAAAGGGCTGTTCAGATGGTCTGTTCATCCCTGTGTTTGGGAAGCCTCCATTCCTGGTCGTGCTGCCTCGTACAAAGGGCCTGAATTTAAAGCTCCCTGGAAAAAAGGCCCGAGCTATCTGGTCATTTCACGTACGGCTGACCTCCCCTGTGCACGTGCAGACGGGTGACCTGAGGGCGGTGGGCCACGCCTGCCTTCCCAGAAGGGGGTCTTGTGGAGAGGCAGGCATGATGGGGGGAGGGCCCCTCAGGCGTGCTGAGCACTGTGCTGGCCAAGGGGCAGTCCGGGCAGAGTCCAGGAGCAGGACCTGGAGGGAATCGGCGGCGGCGAATTCTAAGCCACATGCACGAGTGGAGTGGACGCGGGCAGGGCCATGCCAGCGCCCCAGATGGGGCCAGTCTGCATTGCCTGCTCTCAGCAACAGGGCCTCGGGCCACAGGAGGAAGCCTGGACCTGGGCCTGAGTTCCAGCTCGACACAAGGGAAAGTTATTTAATCCCACAGTCAGTTTTCTCATCTGTAAAATGGGGAGCTGATCCCCAAACAGGTTCACCAGATGGGCCAGATGGAAAACAGCTGTTTAGCAAGTGCCTGTGCTTCTTTCCACTTCTTTCATGCTACAGCAGTGACTCTCAAACTGTGGTCCTAGGCACCTAGGGTTGTTTAAGATTATGAGACAGAAATTTGCACTTCCAGTAAGTTTCCAGGTGAAGCAGATGCTGCTGGTCCAGGAATTGCCCTTCGAGAACCACCGAACCTAAGCCCATGCTAGTGGAGGAATCACACTGACCGTGTTGACAAACGCTTCGAAAGCCCCTGAACACTAGGGGCTGCTGTGTCTGCCATCTCTGGCCAAAGCTGAGGTGGCCCCTCACCTCCTGGGTGTGCTTTTTAGGGTCCACACCCTCTCAGGCATCTGCCCCAGCCCAGAGGTCACACTCACAGTTGGCCCTCTCTGCCAAAGGTCCTTATCCAGGCCTCTGCCCGGCCCCTCCAGCAGGGGTGGCCTCAGGTATATTTCAGGGTTCTCTCTCGGTGGCACTGTCTGGCCCTAAGAGGGCATGGGGTTGTCCAGGGAATGGGGTGCAGGTGACAGTCGCAGGGCTGCAGAGGGTTTGCCCTCTCCTCCTGGTCAATTAGCCTCTCTCCCCAACACCTTTCTATCCAGAAGGTTGAGCAGGTGCCCCGCTGGGTAGCTCCTGATCACCAGGTGAGGTGAGGCCCTAATTCCTCTGTGGGGACAGGCGCTGCTCTTTTCAGAGTCTGTTTGGCCTCGTCTCCAAGCCAACAGGAGCCTGGGAGGCAAACACAGATGGCAGTCACCTTCCCTCCCAGGCCAGTCACCTGCTACAGGCCGACTCAAGCTGACCAGCATTCTTTCCTGGGGGGCTCGACCTCCCCAGCTGGCGAGAACGGGACCCACTGCAGACGGCAACAGAACAAAAGGGCCGGCTGGTCGAGACACATGGCTTCACATTTATCTTCTCAACGAGATAGGGAAGAGAGAGAGACAGAGAAAATTCTGCCTTAACGGGCAGAAAATAAGTTCACCCGCAAACCATTTACGTGAAAATACTTCCTTGTATGGTTCAGTGAGTCATCAGCCCCCATCAAAGCATGCGTGGGATGACATGCTGATGCTCTGGTCCCCCTGCCTTGTCTGGGAAAAAACAACAACCCACAGACCGCACTTCTTTTGGCCGTCTTGAGAGCCGCTGTCCCGCGCAGTGCCAGAAGTCCAGGCCGCCCTTCACATGGAACAGGTGGGTGGCCTGGATGTCCCCAAGGCCAAGGCCAGCCCTCTGGGGGGCTGAGGAAGCCCTGGCTGGCACGGCCCCGGTGCTGGGACAGGGTGCCAGCCCAGTGCCTCTGCTCCATCCGGTGGCCGGCTCCAGGTCTTGCAGGGACTCCATGGGGTGGGTTAGGTAGCAAAGGCCTCAGGCTGCATCTGTGCTGGTAGGAGGTGTCCAACACGCCCCACCCTGTGCCCTGGTCTTTTCTCACCAGACCTGTTTCCTTGGGTGTGTTTTGTTGGAAGATTTAAACCCCATCCAGTTTAACCTTGACCCTCGTCTGAACAGAAGTAGATCTGTGTGTGCTGCTGTGGAGATGGCCATCAGAGATTATTAGAGGAAAAAGGAGCAAGGAGCAGCGTGGGCAGTAAAACCTGTGCTGTTTCGAAAGCAACATCCACACAAACCCCGAAAGGCGCTCTGGGACCGACATGGCTGCCTTCAGGAAAGCCGACTTGGAGGAGGGGGCAGCTCATCTGCTCCATTCCTGTGTTGTCAAGCCGCTGTGTTAACGGCAGCTATCTGGACAGTGAGGGACTGACTGGGAAGAGGGGCATCTCCTGGGGTGATAGGGGACTGGGTGGTTATTCAGGAGAATGTCATGCGCTTTTTTATATGTAAATTCTTCCTCTACTTATTAAAATCTAAAAAGCATTAACAGGTTTATGGACAGTGGGGATTTTTTTTAAGGTTTTTTGTTGTTGTTGTTGTTCTTTTCTGTATTAAAATGTCTTAATAACTGTGATTTCTAAGTGTCCTGTGCTTTAGGCCTCTGGGACGCTGCTGGTGGGTGTATGAACTGGTACAACCACTTTGAAATACTGTGGGTCATGCCTGCCCTATGGCCTAGCCATTGAACCCCTGAGTGCATGCTCGGAAGGGTGTAGACAGCTGCTCAGCACAGGGCCCCCACGGGAAGCAGCTATAGGGGCAGAGAGAGCAGAGTAACAGCCAAGGGGGTGTGCGGGTTATCATCACACACAATACTACAGAGAAATCTTATCAACCCGATTTGAAGCCAAGGGCTCAAACACCACAGAGTTCAGCCTATATGACTCCATTTACATCAAGTTCAGATTTATGCAAATGGATCTAAGAGCTGGATGGCAGGATGGTGGTCTCCTGTGGGCAGGGGTAGGGGTGTGTAGGGACTGGTGCCCGAGGGGGCACAGAAGGTAGTCATGCTGTTTCTCAACCTGGGTGCTAGTTACTGGGCTTAAACCTGTGGGAAATTCTGAGAATTCATCCAGCACTACTCTATGCGTGCATTATCCTTCAATGAAGTTTATTTAAAAAAAAACAAAACAAAAAACAAAAACAGAATGTGCTGTCTCTAACCCAGAGAGCAGCAGGTGGTGAAAATGGAGACACACTGTTGGCCCTTCTCTGCTTGGGTGGGCTCAGCCACAGGGCTGCCCTCTCTCAACACCCCCACCCTCTCCAGGAGCCGCCTTCCTCTGGAAAAAGCCAAAAGATCCCCAGGCCCCTGCCAGGCAGGGCTCAGGTGCAGCTTCACCAGGTCTACCTGTGAGGTTGGAACCAGTGCTCCTCCTTCAAGAGGAATCTTATCAGTCTTAGAGATTTCAAGCGGTCACACACAGAGAGGCCCCCAGAACAGCCTTGACATTAGTAGGTACCTAATTGTTCTCTCCCTCTACTGGAAAGCCCATGGAGTTCAGCTCTCCTCCCCAAGGCTGCACAGCCCTCTGCCACTTGTTAGTTTCAATCCCTTAAGTTCCCCTTGTTATAGTTACAGGGTCCCTGATGACCCACTGGGGCTGGAGCTGGGAGGCACTAGAGACTGATCCTTCCAGGGGGACCAGCAGCCTGAGCCCCAAGGGCCTCCCCTGGGTTCTGCCAAGTGCTAGGGCTGGAGAAGTGGCCTGGCTCTGTGAGGGCCTCTGTTCGTGGGCTCAGCGCATCACCACCTGGCTCTACCTCCCTTGGAGAGCCCCCTCCCAAAGTCTTGGCTGGGAAAGGGCCCCCTGCCTGGAGGGGAAAACCCTCCTTCCACAGTTCTCCACAGAATCCCTCTGATCCCCTCTTAGGAGGCCACAAAGCCCTCTTTGACCAAGTGCCAGAAATTAATCTGAACGGAACTGCTGCCTTTTCAACTTGGCTGGTGCAGACCTGTGGCGGGTTGTACAAGGACTGAGGGCAACTCCTGGCCGCTGCCCTACCTCCCTTCCTAACTCCCTTCTCAGAGGCAAGACACCTGACATCATGACACCTCAGTCAGAGGAGAGCCGGACCCGGGGGAGCTCGATAAGGATCCCAAGAACAAGTCTAAAGAGGCACAGGTCAGAGTCCTGGGGACTAGGCCGGGATTCCCAATGGCATTTGATGCTCTACAGGTCCAGGGGGTCACTAAAGTAGGTGGCAGGGACCTCTCACTCCCTTTGTCACCTCAGGTCAACCAGAGGGGCTATGTAGAAACTTCAGCCTTCAGGGGAAAAACGTTCAGTGATTGATTCGTGATGCCTGCATGGGCTCACAGAGGTGGTGCATGCTCGCCGCGTGCCTCCCTTCTTCTAGACCTGTCTTCTAGAGCCACTACACAGAGGGAAGCTGGGACCTTGATCACTAAAGAAGAGTAAAAATAATCACCACTGACCCAGCACTTCTTCACACGGCAAATGACTAGTCACCCATGGAACCTCCCTCAAGAACCTAGTGAGCTTGGTCTTTATATGAGGCCCATTTTATTTGGGAGGAAAAGGAGACCCAGAGAGGTGAAGCCAGGTTTGTCCCAGGCGGTCTGGTACATCATCTTCCCCTTTTAGACATTGCAGAAATCAGTCTTTGGAGAACGAATTGGCAATATGTGGTAAGACCTACCAGAAACACCCCTCGTCTCTGCTCAAGAACCACTGTTTTGGAAATCTATCCTACAAAAGTAATTCAAAAAAGTAAAAGCTTGGATAGATCCTATATCCACAGACAGCCTACAAGGCCAACCAGAGTGAGCCTTCTGGCAGATGATCCACGACCTCTTCACACAGGCCTGCACACAGGCTGAAAGCCTTGACACCAGCAGGCAGGGCGACTGTACCCGGCATGGCCAGAGAGAAGAGGCTGGGAACGGCACTGGCAAGACGGACTCAGTCACATGGCCAGGACCACAGCAGTGGAACAGCAAGAGTGCAGCAGCTGTCACCACTGATGTGGTTGTTGAGTTGTTTTTATAATTGTTGTAAAAAGGCAGAGCGAGAGTGGGGAGAGAGGCGGGGAGAGCAGCGAGGTGCCGAGGAAGTGGTGAAGGGTGACACAGGGGTCATTATCTTCCCAGCAGATAAAAGGTCATCCTGGTCAGAGCGGTGAGCCCTGCCGGAGCGACAGCGGCAGCCAGCACAAAGCAGGGTCAGAAGGAAGGCCGGGCCTCGGCGCTGGAGAGGGTGCCGCGGGAAGTGTGTCTGGGAAAGATGTGAAAGTTGGTTGGTGCCGAGCTTGTGCTTACAGGGCCAGTGCACAGGTGGCCTGAGAGAGGACTGTGCACAGAGGGGACAGGTAGGGCCAGCAGCCCCTCCCCAGGAGAAACAGCGGGGAGAGCACAAGTCAGGGTGAGAGCACAAAGCCATCATGGAGATGTCCGTGAGACCTGAGAAAAGCACAGCGCTCTCATGAAGTGCCGCGAGACACAAAAACACCTATGTCCTCTACGTGCGAGCCACAAGAACAGAGGGAAGCACAAGCTCCCAAGTGTGGGGGCTATCACGTGTGTATGTGGGTGCACACACACCCACATTCCTGGGGTCCGGTTCCCAGGTTCTAACTCTGTCATTCTTGTGGTCAAACCTCAGCTCTGCCGCACAACTGTGTGACCTTGAGTGATGGTCTGGCCATCACGTGCTCTACACCTCTGTGATGGGCCAGGGCGCACCAGTACCGTCACAGGGCCGAGCATTCAGCGCGGTGCTGGGGCCAGGCACTGCCGCGCATCGGGGTGGTGGCAGCCACCTGCAGCTCTGTGCAGAGGGAGGCCGGAGGAGGTCTTGGGGCCGATTTGCCCTGGGATGGAGTGGGAGTTCAGGGTCCACAGCTGCAGGACTAGAAGAGGTCCTCCCGCCCTCCTTGGCTCCTAGGCCACGAGGAGAGAGGACCGAGGGTCCAGGAGAAGGTCAGGGTTAGGGTGGCCACACCTCCTGGACAGCCCCATCCTCCCCCAACCCCTCTCCCTGAGGAGAGGCCATCAATGCTCAAGAGCCTTTTGTCCCTCTGAACTGGCTCCCCAGGAATCTCAGCACAGCCTCCTAAGTAGGGATGCAGTTGGAGGATGCAGCCTTCCCAGGGGGCACCCGAGGAAGACAACCTCGGCTTCGGGGTCTAAGCCTCCAGTTATCTGCCTGCACTTGGGCACCCTGAGGCCGGCTGCACCTGGGTGGGCTCTGTCCACAGAACAGGCTTCCCTGTGTGTGGGGCTCAGCAGAGGCCTGGGGGTGGGGGCCGCGGTGATGCCTGATACTGCACAGCACTCACTCCCGCAGGGACCTTCCGGGTGCTCTAGGTGCAACCGCCATGTGCATGACAAGGTGCTGACCCACCCCGTCTCACGGAAGAGAAACTTGGGACCCAAAGAAATGCACCCCTGGCACGCTGCACCTAGAACAGCACATTCACAGGCACACACGACACTCTTTCCCATCCCCCACCCTGTCCTGAGGAGGCCAGGGCCCTAGACAGGGGAGATTCCGAGGCTGCGGCCATCCAGGGAGGGCCAGGCCAGGTGGCCGAGAGGCCGCAGACCTGGCCGGGCTGCTCCCAGAGCCCAGCACGTCCCTGTGCTGCAGCCTCAGACAGGAGTCAGGCCAGCTCCTAGGATGCCGTGAAGCTGCTTCTGGCCCCCCAGCACTTGCTTTGGCCCCTGGGGCTGCTCTCAATGACCCGCTTCCCCTGGGACAAAGCTGACTTGGTTTTCAAGACTCCTGTGTGACAGCCCGAGGAACTCCACTCAGGAAGCGGAATGGCCCTGTGCAGAGCTAGAGGCGCCCATGCTGGCTCTGCAAAGCAGGTGTGGATTGCGTCCTAGAGCTCCTTTCTGGGCCCGGGGTGTGAAACCCAGCCGGGGCCTCAGGGCCTGTCGACCTTCCCTGTCTACCCAAACATGCCTGTCCCTCACGGCCCTGCACACCGCAGGCCTGTCCTCGCAGGACCTGGCCTCTGAGGCGCATCGCTGAGTCAGAGATGAGGCCTCATTAACTCAGTACAACTGTTTATGCTTCCATACTCCCAGGAATTGGCCTCAGGAGCTGAGCCACCAAAACCAAACAGGGCTGGCCTCCCCAGGGAGCCCTCAGGATAGCATGCTGCTCCAGGAGAGCTGAGGAGGAAGAGCAGGGCTGCCCAGAGAGAGGCGCAGGAAGGGGCACCAGGGGCTGGGGCGTGAGGGTTTGTCAAACCCACTGCTCTTCCAGGTGGTCTTGGCACCTTAGACAAGTGACTCAAACCTCCTCAACTATATGAGTCGCTGACAACAGAACCACTGAGTTCTGGTGGGTGAGATGGACCACGCTTAAACAGTGCCCAGCACTGCGGAAACGCCCAGCGGGCTGTTACGGCACGAGAACCACTGGAATTCTGACAGAGGCCATTCAGACAGCGGGATGACCCGGATGGAAGGGACAGCGAGAGCAACACAGCGTAAGGCAGATTCCTGCAGACCCTGTGAGGTCCCACAGCACACAGGTAGATGCCACAGCACCACTTACCGACCTTTTATCCATGAGCTCCATCTCCCTGGCCGCCACCCCACCACTGCCCCCCACCACTTCCCACAAGGAACCTTTTTAATATATTCCCCCTTATTTGCTTGCCTCCCTTTGAGATGAAATACTAAATAAGATTCTTTGAGTAGAGTTGAACTTTGGAAGACCACATACTACTGTAATAACTTTGGGTTTTTAAAGAACCCATTCTGGCTCCCTCAGGGGCGACAAGGTCTCTGCTGAGAATGCCCTAGAGACGCCAACACAGCTCCATCAAAACGAATCCACAGGAACACAGTCTCCGAGAGACAGGACCCGTCACAATGGAAGTCTGGGCGCTACGTGTTCCGCAGCCACAACATGCACATGTGCATGGGGCAGCATGACACGCTTCAGAGGATTAAAACACCAAGCTGAGGTTGTGGGATTTCTCAAGTCCTTTTTGATGTCCTATTCTCCCCCACCACCGCCCTGGTTACAGAAAAGCTAAAAGACTCAACATGGTTGGTTGTAAATAAGGAGAGTGGTTGTATCGGGCGCAAGGGTCACAGCCTGAGTGGGCTAAAGAGTCCGAAGCTCAGACTGAGACCCAACTGGGTCAAGCAGGAGCAGGACGGCCCACAGATCCACGCTGAGATCTGCTGGGTGACAATGAGCAAGTCTCCAGGCCTCCCTGAGCCCGGGCTCCCTCAGTGACTGGAGGACAAGGAACAGGAAAGTGCTTGGCCGGGCCCGGCGCTTTGTAGCTACTCAGTAACTGTGTATGAGCTGAAGAACACTTGCTATGCTACTGACAGGCCAGTTATAGAATGCGAATCCAGGCCTCCCAGCTTCTTTTGTCAATGGGCAGTTACTCCAAAACGCCTGATGAATGCTTCCCTGCCATTTTAGTAGGAAGGAGAGCATGCCTCCATCAGTCTCAATGAAACTGGGTGGCGGAGTCACAGGTAGCGAGGCGAGTTGCCAGCACAAGCTACACTGCCACCTGGTGGCAGCATACCTAAATTATGGGTGAGGTGCAAAAGTCTAAAGGGAAAACTGTCCATCGCTTAGCAGTGCTGAAGACACAGCCCTTGCTCCCATAGTGAGAACAGTCACCCTCTCACCAGCACACTGCGCCCCGCCTGGCACCTGCCAGTTCCTGACACCCGTCTTGGGTTTCCTGGATGCTTTCTTTTCTTAACGTTTAACTGAGTACATTTCACAACTAACCAACTGAAGGCCCCTAAAATCGAGTGCTGACACCCAAGTCCTCACGAGACTGACAGAAGCCCGGGGATTCCTGAGTCTGCAGTTGCTCGGTCAAGTGTCGTTTCCCCACATGCAATCCTTTACAAGTCTGTGACTTTTGAAACATGTTTCTAGTTGATGACTCCCAAAAGACAACTGTCTACGCCCCCCATCTCAATCACCCTTTACGTGTTCCTATGGGCCGTGGCAACCAGAAGGCGGAGGGCAGAGCTCCGTGGAGCCCACTGGGCCGGCCTCCCCTGCTCGACGCTGATCTTTGTTGCCTTCCAATGAGCTGTTTTCCGCGCTGTCAGGTAGGCAGTGCTCCAAGGCCGTTTGACCCCTTCCTGAGCTAAGAAACAGGCAAGACAATCGCTCACTGGGGACTCACACTGGAAACACACTCAGATAAAAGAAGGGGGGAGACTAAGCAGCTGCTGCCGCTGGCAGTGAAATGGCCTCCTCTTTCAGGCAGTCCTTCCTGACCATCACCGCCCCATTCTTCTCCCCCCACTCAACTACTCTGACATTTAACTCCCAGAGGGCTCCCATTAGGTCCTGATGGATATCTTGCCTGTCCGAGGACACTCCTGGCCATTGAGTATCAGTCATTAGGGACAAATTCCCTACAGAAGTTGAGTTCTCACATCACCTGCTGATCCCAGGGGCAGGTATGAGCTACCTCACCTTCGGCGCCTACGTGCTTCCCGAAGGACACGGGTCTGAACCCTGCCTCAGCCTATACCAGCCGCGGGCATGTGAGCTCCAGGCTGAGCTCCATCTGCCCCGTATGGAACAGGAGAGCCTTACAGGGCACTGGCGACAGCAAGCCTTCTCCACTATTGCTGACACACGGCAGGTGCGCAATAAATTCTAGTTCTTTCCCTGCGCAGTCCCAATGCTGTGCCTCTGGTCGCAAGGCAAGGGGACCCGCAGCTGTTTGGAAAGGACAGACCTTTGGGACCAGGAATGCATTTTTCAGGGTTTTTGCAGTTCCATCTTCCACCCAGCTGTGACGAGGGCTCCCCCACCACCCAAACACAAGAGGAATTTGGAGTGTCCCTTGGTCACCCCAAAGTGGCACATGGCCCTGAACCCTGTCCAGACCAGACCGCTCATTCCCCAAGGCTCTCCAGCTTACTGTGAAGGGCAGCCAGCCCAGCTGGCTCCACGAGGGCACAGGTCTGTCACAGCTTGTCCTCACTCAAAGATGAGAAGGTGGGAGAGACAAGGGAGCAAGGGGAGAGAAGTTGGCCACACCCTCCATATATGGAGAAGTGGGCTCCTGAGGGCGTCTGGGCCTTGAAAGTAACCAGTGGGAGGCTAATTTCCTGCATGTGCCAAGAGACTCTGAACCACGCGAGGCAGAGCTGAACTGGCCAGGAACCGGCCAACAGAAAGGCGGTGAAGGCCAAGGAAACGGCGGGGCTTGGAATCTCTGGTAAACGTCTCTTTGGTGCCGTCGTCCGAAGTTACCTTCACCCCAACACCTTGAGCCCCAAACCCTGCCTCCCCCAGCTCCTCAAGCAACGGCACGGCAGCTGTACGGTCACAGCCACGCGGCAGACGTCGGGGCGACAGGGCACCCGGGAAGCACCGGGCTTCGAGCAATGGCTGCCCTGAGCCAGAGCAAGGAGTCAGAACTTACCTTCCACTGCAGGGAATGGAACCACTGGTCTCGCAGGTAGCTGTTGGCAGCCTACAACGACAAGAACAGGACAACGGGTCTGGTCACTGGGCACAATTTGGAGCGTTTTTCAGATTGGTCTGTGAGCCCCAGCCTGCTCTATCCCATGGGGGCTGCCCCGTCACTCCGCCTGAACCTAAGAGGGGACTTGCTGAGCTGAACCCATTTACTGAAGGTCAAGATGGAGGGGGCAACCGGGGCTTCTGTGGCACAAGACGCCCCACCAACACGCATTCATGTGGCTGGGCGTGCTGACCGGCAGAGCTTTCTCTGCACGCACATCGTAGGTGGCAGAGGGCCGGGTGAATGGGGAAGCAGCATCAGGGCCGTGGTCTCTGGGCGCCTCCCGCGTGCCGCTCGCCGCTGCTGGCGTTCATTACCCACACATTGTCCTGTCAGCCCTCACCACCGCCCTGTGCAGTGGGCTCCATAGTGCCCAGGCCACAGAGGGAGACAGCAGAGCCTCAAGACCTCCCTCCCTCTCACCAACGGCAGAAGCTCCCGGCCTTCAACTCAGGCAGACCCAAGTTAAACAATGCGGGGAGCAAAACTTCTGGCAATCCCAACGCCACCCTGACCTGGAGACCTGGGGCAGCTCAGCCTCTGTGTCCTCATCTGTGAAACGGGGGCACTGAGCCCAATCCAGCAGGGGTGCTGCTCAGCAGGTGGCCAAATGGAGATGCAGCTGCCATTACTCCTGTGCTCCCCCATCATCCCAGACCCCCCCAGGAAGCCCTGCCAACCCCAACACAGCTCCTGTGGCTCTCAGCGCTGGGTCTAGCAGATTTGCTGATGGAGAGGGCAACGTTTACCATACACCTGATGAGCGCTGGACGCAGCGCCGGGCAGGCCCTATGTGTGGGCTGGCTCCTCTGCTTTGCCAGTCCCCTTCTGCAGCTGGGACCACCAGCATGGCGAGCCCTGCAGTGCCAAAGGCAACCAAGGCCCACGCAGGTATCACCTTCCTCACCTCCCTCATAGGCGGCAGGTGTGAGGACAGGACTGGAGCCCGGAAGTCCGGCTCACATGCTTCGGGCACTGCCACGCTCCACTGACCTCTCCCAGGGTGAGCACGCGGCATCCATGCTGCCTGGCCCCAAAGCCCTCTGTTCCAAGGGACCCTGACTCTGATGGTGGACCTCACAAAGGCCAGAGCTTCTCTCCAAGCAGTGTCTCCTTTTAGTCTCCCCCGACACAAGCACACTCACACACGCCAACATACAACCTGCAGTTTCCCTCATTCGAGAGACCTGGGTCTTGCAGGTTACTGCCCCGCCGTCTCACCCACGTCGGCCATGAAACATCAGGCGCTCTCCGGCATCTGGGAAACCTCTGGCTTCAGTGACTGCACCAGTCCTGCCCGTAGCCAGTGCATCGGAAGCCGGCTTGGCAGGGAGCTCAGAAACTCGACTCAGACCCTGAGCAGACCACGCGCCCCTGGAGGCAGGCCTTGTGAGCTTCTGCCCTGGTGGGGGGTGGTCTGGAGGACGCCTCTGGCAAGTCACAGAGATAGCGCGTGGGGGAGTCTCAACAGGTCTGGGTTCAAGTCCCAGCTCCCCCAGGGCCAGCCACGTGACCCAGAGCAGGTCCCTGCTGACACTACACTAGTGGCGCCTACACTAGTGGTGAGGGCAACGGGGGGTCTGTTGCACCCGAGGGTCACCTCCTGTCAGCACTGACCTAGCTCTGTGGTCTCATGATGATTCTTGCTCGTTTCGATGAAGAACACGTCCTGTGCTCAGGGAGACGGGTGACCCAAACAATGAGATAATCCATGTAAAATGCTTGCTCAGTGCGGTGCCGGCCACACGCGAATGCTGGACAAGCAGCACGCGCTTTCAGCAGCAGCCACGGCCTGGTGTGCCGACAGATCCGTGACAGCGGGCCCTCCGGAGGGGGAAAGCCCTGAAGCAGCGTGTGGACTCGCTGGTGCTTGGCCCCTCGGCCGCTGCTTCCTTCTCCCACACGGAGGTTCCAAAGCGCTCTCTGCAGCTGCTTCAGCTCCCAGGAGGCCGGCCACCCCTGTCTCCCAGAGCTCATGCACCAGGAGGTCTGCTCAGACCTTGGTCAGTTTGTCCAGCTTGCGGCTGAGCAGGAACAACCCAACCCACGTCCTGAACTCTCCCAAGCCCCGACGGGCCGTGGCCTTAGGTCTAGTTGGGACCGGGTTGTCTTGTCTTTGGGTGGTTCTTCTGTCTGGAGGGGAGCAGGGCATCTTCTGAGACTTCCACCCCATCTCACCTGCCTCTGTCACTGCCACTCTTAACCAAGCCTTGCAGGCAGAACAACCTGCACATTCATCTTCTTCATGTGGGAAAGGGCAAATGCCCTCGCCCAGTCACACCAGGGCTTCCCGGCTGTCCCCACCCTCCCCGTGAGTGTCTCAATGGCCAGGAGGTCAGCATAGCATTCCTGAAAGACCACAGGTTTGGATTCAGGGGAACAGCTGGAAACAGCTGTGTGACTTCAGACCGCCCCGCCTACAATACAGGCTCAGGAAGCCCGCTCCGAGATGCACAGGGCTGGCTGAGCGCCCGCACACAGGTCCACGCGCCCTGGTGCTGCTTGCCCGGCCCTCGCACCCCTGTGTGCATGCTCAGCACATGCACGCCCCATCTCACAGGTGAGGGAACAGGCTCAGAGCACGCAGAGTGTCCCGCTGCCCACGGGGTACCAGTGCGGGCAGTTTCAGAAGTTACCGTTGGCCACAGGTGGATCTGCTTGGTCCCACTGGCTCCCTCTACCTTGTTTCAGATGAGGAAACTGAGGCCCAGCCTGCCATGGTCTCACGAGGGTCCCAGAGTGCCCAGCTCTTGTCTGGCACGGGGACAGACTGCTCTGGGCAGCGGAACCTGAGGATATGACAGGGTCACTTAAAGTCACCCACTGGCCACCCGAGCAGTCCCCTGCCCTTCCCTGGTGTCGAGAAACATCCCAGGCGACCTGTGCTCCACCAGCTGACTGAGCTTTGAGGGGCACACTGTCTGAGGGAGAAAGAACCCCTTGCTGTTTTAAGCCGGACTTCAGGCTGCCTGTCACCACGGCACATAACCTGGCCGATCCGGGCTGGTCTGGTCTTCTCACAAGCTCTCACAGGCCGCAAATGGCCTTCACCTGACATGCCTGGTCTCCAGAACGTCTGTCCGGGTGGCGCCTCCCCACTGCCCACAGCAGGCGATGGCGCCGCATCTAACAGAGCTGCTGTCCGTAACCACTCGCTTCTTGCTGCTGGACCCGTGAGCTCAGGATCAGGACTGCCTGCTCAGCAGCACGTCCACAGAGCTAGGAGAAATGTCTGGTCAACGGAAGGCTGGCTGGTGTGTTCCACCCGCAACTGAGCGGACGGACAGACAGGCAGATACACAAAAAGAAGGCAGATGAGCTTCACTACACCCATTCTGCTCACTGAAGAAAACAGCTACTTATTCTTCATGCCTTCTCTTCCCAAACCATATCTGACTAAGTTTCTAGAAGTAGTCCCGGCAGTCTTCTCCCTGACATCTACTATGTCCCAGGCGCAGTGCTAGGTATTTGCCCATAGGATTGCTGGTCCTCACGACACCCAAGGAGACAGGAATTGAGGGCCCGGCTCACAGACAACAAAAATAAGGCCCTGAGAGGTTTGCCTCCTGCCTCGGTTGCCCGCGGTGGGGGCACCCAGTAGGGCTGCGCTGGAACGCAGTTGGGACCCTGCCCTACTCGGTACGGTCCCACCTGGAACATGAGGGTGACTCCGAGGAACTGGGCTGGGAAATCTGAAAAGTTTGTGCTGAAGAGTGGGAGGATGGACGTGGCACCTTTCCAATCATGGGGGGCCCGCCCCAAAAACAGGAGGGTGGGCCAGACCTTCCCACTGGGGCAGGGGGAGCTGCCTGGGTGCAGGCACCGCTCCCCCACAGCTGCTTCGTTCTCAGCGACAGAGCCAGGCAGGGACAGGGGTGGGAGGCAGTGGCTGCTGCTTCCTTCGGCTCGGCTTGCCTGGTTGTGAAGAACTGAGGCTGCCAGTGACGTCCGGAATCCCAGAGCCGACACCGCTGAGCCTCTTCCAAGGAAAGGGAGAGTGCTCTGGGCTGTACAGGACCGGGCAGCGGGAAATCGTCCACAGAGGCCCTGCGGCCATTGGGGCAGGACACCGGCCCCATGAGACGAGGGGCACAGCTCGGAGTGCTCAGGGGGCTTGGGAGACAGCTCGAGTATGGGAAAGAGCTGGAGGAGCAGCAGGCTGCTCGGGCTGGGCGCCCTCTACTCCCAGTGATAAATCTTCCGAATACCGAAGGGCCTCGTTCCAGGCAAACCCTGCCTAGTTTCCTCTTTGAAAGCTGCCAAGTTCTCTCTCATTGTCGTATTGTCTGAGAGGTGAGAAAAACAGCCAGGGGTGTTCTGTGGGTGACTGTTCCCAATTCTCCTTCACAGGCTCCACTTCTGAGGGAAAAAACAGCACGTGCTTTGCAGACCGGAAAGCTCTTTCTCTCCAGCTTCCAGTAAGAAGAGAACCCGCCCTGTCCCTGCCCCGCTGCCAGTGCTGGGGGTAAACAGTTGTCTGGCCTCCTGAGGGACTTTCGGGAGCGTCGATGGATGAGTGAGCTGGTGTCAGAAATGGGTCCAGGAGGCTTTCGGAAGGGAGGTTCTCCTCGCTCTTGCCTGGCTGAGGCCTTGCCTTAAGAGCAGTGGGCTCTGCCCAGTTCTCACAGATGGTGGAAACCCAACTATACGGTGGAAACCCCAGAAGAGGATCTGCCCCACCAGCACTTCAATATCAGCGCCCCCCGGGGCCAGTCCCCAGGAGCCCCCAGGATGCTTCCATTACACTTCCGTGTGCTCCACACGTGTCAGCCTCCTCTCAATGAAACACCAGCAGAAAGGACATTAAGGTAGGAAGGAAGATAAACAGACCTTTCTGCAGCCAGGGACTCGAATGACATGGTATTAGGGGGGCCCAAGCAGAAAAGCACCAAGCGTCTAGAAGCCGCCAGGTGGACCCTCACTGGGAGGCCGGGCCCCTGCTGTCTGGCCATTTGACCTGCTGGCCACATGCTCCGAGTGTCTGGGCTGGGGAGAAGGCTCGTGCGCACAAGAGTGCATCTTTACCTTCCTTGAACTTGGGTGGGGTGGCTCCCACAGGTGAGTGGGGCGTCTGCTCCAGTTCTCACAAAGCAGCTTTGTAAGCAGGTCCAGGAGAGAAAGACGGGGAGAGAGAGGAGGAAGGGGTGGAGGGAAGGGGAGATACACAGAGAGGTGCAGGGAATGGTATGGAGACAGAGAAGCTGTAGAGAAGGAGGGAGAGAAGCAGAGCAGGAGATAAAAAGAGAGAAAGGGAGAAGGGAGGGAGAAGAGAAGAAAAAGCATGAGAGAGAACGAGAAAAATGGACTCACACAAAGAAAGAGAACAAGAGAAAGAGAGAAAGCAGGCAGGCTAGTGTGGGGACCCCAGCCACCTCCCCAACACTGCTCCCAAGTAGAAGACATGTGACCGGAAGGGGCCCTATTCAGAAATGGTGAAGACCTGTATGCTGGAGCTATTTCCCCTGGAAGGGACAGACGAAGCAGGAGATCAAATGAAAGGTTCTGGGCCCAGCCCCGCCTAGGAGACTTCAGAAGGTGCCGGAAACGCCCTCTGTCTGGACAGTCCAACACGGTCGCTGTGCACTATGCATGGCTACTGAGTGACTCAAATGTGGCTAGTGGCCCAGAGGAGCAGATTCTTAATTGGCCTTAGAAAGGTCAGACTAAACACAAACAGTGCTGTGTGGCTAGGCGCTGCTGCAGGGACAGCCGGAGCTCAAGCATCCGCCCCTCCCCGACTGAAGGGCCTGTGGTCCAATGCCCCCGGCATCGCCCAGTCGCCCTCCTACAGAGCAGGGAGCAGGGAAGGCTGCTCCTCACTGCAGCTCCGGGTCTGGTCACGTGAACATGGACACGCCCAAAGCTGACCCTCAGGCCCTCAACAGCCAGCGAGGAGGGTGCCATTGGCCCTCGGGCAGCACCCTGGGTGGTGGGTTGTGCACCACATCCAAAATGGCTCAGAATCCATTTATAACACAAGAAGGCCACACACCATCCGCGAGTCACAGAGGGAGGGGAAAGGGGGACAACAGGAAAGAAGCAAGGCAGAAGCCATGGGGATGACAGCAAGAGAGCAGGCTGCCAGGGCAGGGCTGCACCCACCTGGCTCCCGGGGTGGCGGTGGGGTGGAGGCTGCCTCAGAGTCCGGCTCTGGCTCTCAGGAGCTGCCGGCCGCCACCTCCTCCCACTCCTGTTTCTCTGCTCCAGCCTCTGGTTCTGGGCTGTGTGGGCTGCCGGCCACTGGAGCACCCCAGGGGGCGCTGGAGCAGCTGCAGGCCCGCCCGTCCATGTCCATTCGTCAGTGTAATGCGGGGGGGGGGGGGGGGGGGGGGGGGTGTAGGGCGCTGACATGAGGCCACCGCCTAACACAGCCCCAGCCTGCGAGTCATCACAGCCAGGCCCGTGGCCACGGCCTGGGTTAAAGAGACATCTGGGCATTGCCCAGCGACCCACAGCCCTGGAATCCTCACTACTCCTCTGTCCTTGCGGCAGTGACACTCGGGCCTCCCTTTGAGGTCCACTATGCCTCCAGCCCCAGAAGCAATGAGACCCTCCTGCTGGTCCAGTGGTGACCACAACACCCAGGGAGAGGGGAGCTCAGGCTCTTCCTCCTCTATGGAACTGTTTCAAGGGTTTCCCTCCTGCCCACCTCCCTCCGGCACTCACCCATCCAGTTCCCTCTGCTCTACAAGCAGATGCTATTGTCCCTGCTACCCCTTAAGAGCTTTCAGCGGCTCCCTCCTGCCCTCAGAACATGGCCGTGTCTTCTCCACTCAGTGAACAAGGCCTAACAGCTGCCAGCTCCTTGTCCCATCCCTGACAACTCTTCTCTCCAGGTCTCAGGTCAACATGGCTTGCCTCCCTCTGGCAACAAGCAAACTGAAGGGGTACAGTCACCCAACAACTCCAGAGACCAAGTGACGCAACAGCTCTTGGCACATACACAGGACTGTACACCCCCTTCCCCCTCCCACAGGTCGGTAAATATTCTCTCCCCCACATTTGTACCCCTGCTGCCTCTGTCCAGAGTGTGTGCCCCCAACCTGCACACACTCCCACTCAACTCTCAATATCCAGCTCACATGTAGTCATCCCCAGGGAGTCTGCTTCGGGACCTATGCTGAGTGAGTCACTCCCTGCTCTGGGCTCCCCATCCTCGGGGGCACACCTCTATTTTAGCAGTTATCTCTGCAGTCATTTGCTTGTGGCTCTGTCTCCCCAGAGGACCTGGGAACATCCTGAGGATGGGGCTGGGGGCTTGGTTTCTTCCTTCCCCAGCACGGCTGATAGGCTGGCTCAGTGCTCTGTGATTCCTGTGGGCTTTTCAGGGTGTCCTGCCCCCTCTAAGCTTCCCACAGGCTCCTGGGATGGCCTTCCTGAACTGGCTGTCCCATCAAGACTAGATGCTACAGCCCTTGCGTGGGCAAGCAGAACAGAGGGCAGCATGGAACTGACTGAGGGCAGGGAATGGTGTCAAGTGTAAGAGATGGAAGGTGGAAATGAAGGGCAGGAATGTTCTGGTCTCCTCCAAGATTGGGGTTTTTGAGGGCCTCTTAGCTGTTGTTAGCGCAGGTGAACTCAGTACCTTCAGAGGCCCAACAGCCTGCCTCTTAGCTTCAGTACCAACATACAACCCAGCAGCCACATCTGAAGCAGGTTTTGAGGAACACCTCCTTGGTGTCAGAGCAGGTCTCCCTGGAGAGACAGATTCAGAAAGGAAATGCTCCTACCAAGAAAGGCCAGGCAAACCTTTCTTCCAAAGATGAGAGAGTAGAGTCTCTCTAGAGGAGGAACTTCTGACTGGGGTCTGCTGGAAATTGGAATGGCTCTCTCTGAAATGATACAGAACACGTCTGTGTATGTACGGCTGTTTCTTCTGCCACCATTCTTGGTGGACCCATCTGTCCCCCATCCACAAGGTACTGGGAGGGCCATCAATCAGCATCTACAGCTACCTGTGATACCAGGGCAGCATTTCCTGGGGCACATGGAACTATAACAGAGCCAACCAGAATGTTCTGGGAGTTTTTATAGAAACACAGTGGAAGGAAAATGGGCACTTCTTAAAGATTACAAACTCCAAGAATGCGGCTGGAGGCTGTCCTAGGTCCATCATTCCCATCACACGGAGATACCCTGCCTGACGATAAAGCCAACACACAGGAGCAGAGGCAGGAGGTGGACAGAGACATTGAGTGTTAATGACATCACTTGGCTCCTGGATCCAGCCAGGCCTGAAGTCCTCTCTTAGACTTCATAGTTGCTCTAATACAGTTACATCATTAAATTCTCTTTTTGCGTTAGAGAGTTGGAATAATGTTCACTTCAACAAGTGTCCTGTTCAATGCACACAAACGACTCACTTTTCTGAGAAGATCGCTTATATTTCCATCAGTCCCAAAGCCTTACAAGAAGTAATACACCTCCTTGTTCAAAGTAAGGCAAAAGGTAGCGTCTGCTGTTTTCTATAGCCTTTCAAGGCCACGTGACTCGCTCCTGTGCCTCAGTTCCCTCATCTTTGACACTGGGATTGGGTTTGTTAAGAGAAATAAAATGCAACATGTAATGGCCCTGAATGGTGGCCAGCATGCAGTAGGAACTCAACCTGTGTGCATCGCCCTCTTTCTTTCCCCAGTGAGTGCTGGTTTATACTTGTCTTGTACTTGGAGGAAAAAACATCCTAAGTTAAACAACCTTTTCTCCTGACAGTTGGTTGTTTCCCTCAGAGGGACAAGAGGAGGGCGGGTATGTGGGGCTGGAGAAGAAACTGCTTGTTCATGTTTATTTATCCTACCTGCAGTAAGACAGTTCCCCCAGGAATTGTCAGCTGTAAACAGTACTTCGGGGCATTCTCCCAGGACAGCAGCTGAACATCTTCAATGGCGCTGTAGGAGACTGAGTTTTCCATGTACCCGGTCGGCTGCAGCAAAAGAAGAAGAGGAGACACGCGTTGGTTACAAGATCAGGCACAACAGGTGTGCCTCAAGTGAAGGTTCCAGAAAAGTCCCCCCTCTGGCAACAAGCAAACTGAAGGGGTACAGTCACCCAACAACTCCAGAGACCAAAGGAACCCACCTTCCCTAGCAGGTAGCATCCAGGGGCCTGGAACTAGACTGGGGAAGTCAAGGGGCCAGGACGGGCAGAGTGGGGACAGTCAGCCCTCCCATGTCCACACCACCAGCCTCTCCCACATGGCGAGCAGGGGTAGCCTCCTTGCTGGTGTCCCTGCCTCAGTTGCCCCCAGTGGTGTGTGTTCTCCACTTGGCATCCATAGCCATGTTCCGACAACAAACTCAAGACCTCTTGCTCCCTGCTCAGCGTCCTCCGTGGCTCCCAGGGGTCTGATCCTGAAAAGTCCTACAGATCTGGTCTTGCTTGTCCTCCAGTCAGTAGTCTTCACCCTCTTTTCCTGTCTGCACCCCCATATCAGCAACTCCAACTCTGCCAGCTCCTTGTCCCATCCCTGACAACTCTTCTCTCCAGGTCTCAGGTCAACATGACTTCTGGGGCAACTATGACCCTATACTCCCTGTAACCCCCCTGGACACATCCTTCCCTGTGCCTGTGTGCCTCTGACACTCAAGATTTGGACTGGCACTGAGCACCACCTGGTCAGGTCACAAGCTCCACCAGGGTCAGGCACATGGCAAGGGCCCTACAATTTGCATTCAAAGAAAGAACAAGAAAGGCCATCACCCGACCATGCCAGGGTAAGTGGGGGGCATGAGAAATCCAAGGCCACTCACTGGTCTGAGTGAGTACCGCTGTCAACAGAGAGGAGCACCAGGGAATACACTGGCCACCTGTCCTTGCCAATGGCCCCAGGAGGCCGGACTGCAGCAGGATCCAAGAGAGTGCAATACAGGGGCCTCCCTGGTGGCCTAAGGGGTGAAGTCACAGCACTGAGAAGCATCCGCAGCCACTGTGGCACGAGTTCGATCCCTGGCGAGGGAGCTGACCCACATGGCGCAGCAGACCTCTCTTGCCTCACCCGCTGCTCCCTTTAGCAGTGTATTTCAGTGCATCTGCCTTTCTATTCTCCACTCTCTCTCCAGTAAATCTTCTCGCCACCACCCCCATCTCTGGCTTGTACCCCAGTTCTTGTATGCATAAATACATCTTAAAAAAAAAAATAAAGGGAGTGCAATACAGTTGAGAAGGCCAACAGCCTCCCGGGCCTCGACATATGCCATGCACTGCCTGGGTACAGGCCAGGAGGCAGCTCCTGAACCCTCACCACGGCCCTGTGGAGCAGGAGCCAGGACCAGCCCGTGGTACAGGTGAGGAAGCTGAGGCTCGGAGGTCACATGCCTTGGCCCCAAGGTCACTTGGCTAGGACGGGGCCTGGACTGAACTCAGCTGCTGGATCAAGCCTTTGCTGCCCTGACCACTGAGTGTGACCGCTACCTGCAAGTGGCAGATGCTCTTTAAAACCTGGGGCACGACAGGACCTCCATGAGGTCCTCAGATTTCAAATTTTAGCTGCTAAAGCTGAGCTGTGGTGGGAGACGGGACACAGAGGGTTGAGGGCTTAAGCCATCTCCGTTTCCCTGTCACCAGGCTCAGGAGTAAGAGTGATGGGTCGACTGATTTGTTCACCACTTGTTCACTCATTCGCTTGCTCACTCATATGACAGACAAGTACTGAGCACCTGTTATGTTCCAGGCCCCACGCTGGGTGCTGGGGAAACAGCAGTAAGGCAGAAGCCTGGGGGTGGGGAGCACAGAGAGACAACATGCAAACAAAATACCTAGATAACTAAACTTTTGGAGAGTAGCAAGTGCTGACCAAGATTTAAAATAGGTGTGGTGACAGGCCAGGAGCTGGAGCGCCGTGGAAGGAGGGAGGCAAGTGTAGCACAGAGCCTTCAGTCAGTGCAAGGACCCTGGGGTGGCAACAAACTGGGATTGTCTAGGAAGCAGCAAGAAGGAGGGAGGAAGTGAGGAAAGGCAGAAGAAAGAAATGGCTTGGAGAGAGGAACAGGCCACTCTGGGAGGGGCGTGTCACCAAGGGCCAGGGTATTATTCCAGGGGGGCTGGAGCAGGGTTGGGGTTTCCAGCAAGTTTCATCTATCCCTGCCCTGCTACATGGAGAGCAGACTCAGGAGGAGAGGGAGGAGACAGAGAAGAAAGAGCCTGTAGGTTCCTGAACAGTCCAGGTGAGTGACAAGGACGTGGGGTCTGTGTGTGTGTCTGTGTGTAGCAGCCAAGTTCACCCCACAGTCCCCCCTTGCAACCAATGCAGGCGGCTGCCCTCCTAACCAAGAGGGTTCTCTTTATGTCAGCACCTCCCGAAGTTAAGCTTGTGTGCTCCCCTCACCCTCCTACCTATTTCAGCTTCCCTTGCTCTCGACATTCTGCAATAAATGACTCAGGTCTCACAGCACATTTTGTCCTGAGAATATCAGTGCAACCAGGGGACTGGGGGAGCAGTTATGAGCTTATTTCAAATATTTACTGTTTGTGGCTGATTGTCTGCCTCCCCTGATGGTGTCTCAGCACAAGAACAGAACTTCAAGGCTGTCTATTCCAAGTGCCCAGATCATGCCTGACACTGAGGAGGTGCTTGTTATTTTCTTAATAGAATATCTTCCTGAACTACTTACTAAGTGGTTCATCTATGTATAACCTATAATCACTACCCACAATACACTTGGGAAGATGCATTTTTGGTTATTTTAAAAAATTTAAATTAAAAATAGTAACTTTTCAGAAATATTCTTTAGGAGACAATGGCCAGCCATGGATGTGCCCAAGGCCTTTCCTTGGTGGCCTTGCTCCCTTTTAAAGGTCCAGCTGGCCTCTGCACCCAGCCCACGGACCCCTGAATCCTCACGGAGGCCAAAGGCCAAGACTCGGCCACTGGTGCATCTGCAAAGTCGCCAACCACACCAAGTAAGAGCTCTAAAAACCCACAGAGAAAACCCCAGCCAGAGCACAGGGTGACCCCCCAGGAGGTGGGCTTGATGAGCCAAGCCAAGAGAGTGAGCAGCCTCGTTTTTTACCACCACGCCTTGGGTGCACAGCTTTCTATTTCCCACCACAGGCTCTTCAGAGACCCCCAAGACAAGGCTCTATCATGGCCTGCAACAGCACCAAGCCCGTGGCAGCAGTGTGTGGCCACTACTAACACGTGACTGGACCTAGGACGGTCTCGCTGACCGGCTGGGCTGCCTGTCCCATGACCTTGTAAGAGTCGTGTCAATGTCCTCTTGATGAGAACCAGCAACACAGGCTAGGGTGGGCAAGGCAGGGAATAAATAAATACGTACTAGATATAAATGCGTAAATAAATACGTACTAGATATAAATACGTAAATAAATACGTACTAGATATATTTTTTTAACAGCAGACGTGTTGCTTGCCCACCGCTTGAAGCCGTGCTGGCTAACTACTGAGTATTCAGCATCTGTGCCACTTACTGCGTCCCGACACAAGTCATCGCACCTCTCTGAGTCTGTTTCCAGACTCATCAGGGGCCTTCAAAGGGATCCAGTGTGCCAGGGCTCTGCACAGCACCTGGAACTCACGGAATGGCTCCATAGAATGAACTGGACTGAGAAAGACTAAAAACTCTGTCTCTGGGGCCATCTTCCCCAAACCCACAATCCTCGTCTAAGCATGAGCAAAACAGACAAACCCCAGTCAAGGGACATTTGTCAAAACGCATGATCGGTGCTCATCAAGGACAAGGAAAATATGAGCAACTGTTCCAGCCAAGAGTCACGGCGACACGTGAGTCAACGTGCAGCACGGCGGTGTTAAGGCTAAGTAAAAACAAAGGACGCGGATAAAGCGAGGACTTCCATCACGGCCTGTGGACGCTGGTTCTGAGCTGTGACGCCGGTGTTCGTACAGCGTAAGATGTTGAGAGTGGGGGCGACTGGGATGGGGCCCTTGGGGACATGGGGCTGTTGGTGCCTGTTCCCCACACATCTCAACTGTTATAAACAGCTGAGGGGGTCTGTTAAGAAAGTTTAACTGCCTCAACCACGATACCCCACGATAACGTGCGCCTATACAAGAGGAGCCCAGGAGGCTTGCTGGGAGACGGGGCGAAGCGAATGGGAAGCCCCCACACGCCGCTCTGTGGGTTTAGATGTGAGCTGACGCACCCCCGCTCCTGCCTCCCAGGTACTTTCACACACTTGGGACGGCTTTACAGGTAATTCCCTGGTCACCAGAACGAGGTGCTCAGAGCTACAGCGGCAGATACCTGGATGGGGTAAAGGCTGAGTTAGGTGAAAAGGGAAAATGAAATTCTCCACTAGAGGGGAGTGAGGAAATCCAGAGGACTAAGCAGATTATTATTATTATAATAATTATTTTAATGCACACAAGAGCAGGGGTACAGGCCAGAGGCACAGGAGGTGAGAGGATTCACCAGAGACAGAGCGGGGAGCAGAATAGGCAGATCGACTGAAATACACTGCTGAGGGGAGCAGCGGGCGGGGCACTCTGCCTCGCCATGTGGGTCCCCTCCCTGGTCCCCTCCCTGGTCGGGGATCGAACTCGTGCTGCTGTGCTGTGGATGCGTCACAGTGTGGCGCTCAACCCGCTGCACCACCAGGGAGGCCCAGGAATAAGCAGGTTAAAATCTATTTCTAAATGGCGAGTCAGGCCTACTATGTGATTCTAGCTGCTGACACCTGGGGGAGACACAAAATTTCAGGGGTGGAAATGAGACTAGGGGCTGCCCGTAGTGGGGGTTGGTGACTGAGGGCCCAGGGGCACTCTTTGGGGTGATGGAAATACTCTGTATCCAGATTGTGGTGCTGGTTCATGACTGCATACCTTTGTCCAAACTCACAGACCCCAAAGGGTGAGTTTTAGTGAATGTAAATCCCAGCACAGACACCGCTATGAAAGGCAATGGCGTCAATATGACAAGATAACTTAGAAGATGACGAAGAGAATGAAATCTTTCAAGATGAAATCACATGTAGTGCCGTCCTGATTAATTTTATAATTATTTTTTTGCAGAGCCCAGACTATATGGCCCCCGGGATGTTTGCACTTTGCTTTTTCGCACTCCTGACGTGTGCGTCCTGCAGGCTGAGCCCCAGTCCCCAGGACACCCATCCTCCTGGTGGCCACAGTTCCAGGCACCACTTGTTTTATCACTGCTCTCACCCCTCCTCCTGCTGGACGGAGCACTTGTTTCGTTTTATGCTGCTATAAACAACTCCACAATGGACATCCTTGTGGTACATGTTTTTCTACCCTATATTTAGGATTATTTCCTTAGGCCAGATTCCCAGAAATGGAATTACTGGGGCAAAGGGTAAGAGCATATTTTACGTTGTTGCCAAATTGTTCTCATTAAGGAGATATTAAGGAGAACTGGGGAGCTCAGGATAAGACCGGGGTGGGGGGTGGGGTGGAGGGTGGGGGGGTTGGGGGGATGAAGGGGGAAGGGGGAAGAGCTTTGTTCTGGGCCACCGGCCCCACCAGGTCCTGCTGGAGCCATGTTCTGCCATGGCAAGTTCAGGGTGGCCCCCTGAGAGCCAGTGCTCATAACACAAATGCCCCCAAGGGTGGCGGGGCTGCAGAAGTCTGACAGGAGGGCCCCGGCTCTGGAGAAACTGGACTGAGGTCCCCAATCTTCACCTTCCACTGCCTTAGTGGGTAGCCAGCTCCCTGTGGCCCAAACCTGCCTGTCGGTTTCCATGGAGATCGCTCTAAAATCGAATCTGATTCTTGACGTCTGAGGCTCCCAGGATGAGCTCCAGGCTGACTCAAGACGCATGCTGGGAAGATGCCCAGTGCCGTTCCTGGGGAGGGGAGCAGGGCAGGTGGCTTATGGACCCCAGAAAGGAAAAGCTGGTCTGAAGATAACCCCAGGAGTGCTCATGTGCTAAGGGGGAGACTGGGAAACCTCTCCTAGGGGGGTCAGAGCAGAGAACAGCAGGCTGTTTATCTGGGGGACAATTTGGGCAGGGGGTCAGCTCAGCTCAGGTAGTCTGCTGGGTGCCCACCTGAGGATGCGTCTCCTCTCCCCGCGTGGGGAATTCACCTGGGTCATCAGAGAGGAACCCAAGCTGCTGATTCCGCGTGGTATTGCCCACTGACACCAGAAAGGATTTACTGTTCCCCCGCCACACACCCACAAACCCAGCCTCACCGGAGGGCTATCAAGCTGGAGGCAGGGACCCCCTTCCGGCCCCACTTTGGCCTGTCATGGCAGCAGTAAGAGTGACAGCACCGTTGACTTGGCGGAGGCACCACACAGTGGCTCGGACGGAGCAAATGAGTGGGCTTCGGCCCTCAGCTCTCCGGCAGCTTTTTTTAAAAAAAAAAAAAAATGGAGATAAAATTCATGACTTAAAAGTCGACATTCCCCGTTTTCAAGATGTGCTGTCGACTGACACTCAGCGCCCTCACCGTGATGTGCAGCCACCACCTCCAACTCACGCTCTTCCTGTCACCCCGCGAGGAAGCCGCCCTGTCCACTCCAGGCCACTCCCAGTTCCCGACCAAGGACCCGGCCCTCATCTGCCGGTGTCACTGGGCTTGTCTATTTTGGACATGTCGTGTGAATGGACTACGATGCTGTGCCTTTCTATCCCGTTTCTCTCCCTTCGCGTTTTGTAGGTTCAGTCCCATTGTCAGAAGTATCAGCGCTTCGTCTCGAGAGTGGACTAGTACTTCCCTGAATGGACGTGCCACGTCTTGCGTCCATTCATCATCTGATGGACATCTGGCTGGTGCCTGCTCTCCTGCTATTGTGACCGACTGGACTGCTACATTTTCTCCGAGACGTGGAAGTTCACAGGCATTGCAAACAACCCTCACAGGGAGGCACAGGTGTCCTAGGCTAAGGGCTGAGCTGAACACCACGCCACGGCGGAGCTGCACGTATCCCTATTAATCCACATGGTGCAGAAGAAGAGACCGAGGGGATGACCTGCTGCGGGCCCCTGCTCTGAAGAGACCGCCCAGGAGTCAGTCTCACCCACTCTGCCCAAGACTGCTCTCGAAGCCGCACCAAGCGCCTGTGTGTGCGCGTGCTGCGCTCACACGTGGCCGAGGCATGCTGTGCAGGAACAGGCCGCGCCGGGAGACGGCAGCGCGCGTCTGGAAGTCCGCCTTCCGTCTGCCACCTGGGCCTCACGAGGGTCCACCCAGCCACCTATGTTCGGCTCTACCTGGCCTTGAGGACAAAACTCACAGGATGCCCATTTGGAGAAAAGCTGTCAAAATATTTTGACGGGCTTTAACCCCACAAAGGGAAAGTCAGGCGGCAACAGCACAGCAGCACGGGTGCCGTTTGCTGCTCAGCAGGCCAGTCTGGGTCGAGGTCCCAGAACAAACCTCCTTGAATGCTGTCCACACTCCCCTCCCCTTGTTTCTGAAGATACTGCACACAATACAACCTTTTCTCGCTGCCCCAGGCCACTGTGATGCCACCACCCACCGCAGAGCTGCCTGTGCCCAGCGCCGCGCCTCAGGGCTGAGGTAGGTGATCGCCTGTCGCCTGTCTGTCTGGACGTTTCTTCCTTCCTCTTCCCGATGCCAAGTGGCCACTTCCTGTTGCTGTCTATGAACCACCGCCAAAACCCCACCCTCCTCTACTGGAGCCCCTGAATCCAGAGGCAAGCCCATTAGGATGATGTGGAAAGTAAAATTAGCTGGTTTCCAGCAAGACCATTTCTGATAAAAAAAAAAAAAAAACACATCTCTCTTGTGTGTTCCAGGGCTCAAGGCGGGCTATGTGACTCCAGGTCAGCAGTGTCTGACAGAACTTTCCGTGATGATGGACATGCTCTGGGTCTGTACTGCCCGTGTCGCCACCTGTGAGTGACCGACAAGTAAGTGTGCCAGCCCACAGCGACCTTGGGACTGAAGGTCTTTCTGACTGCAGCACCCACGATGTAAGATCCCGACCAAGGGCAGCTGACAGGTCGGGAGGAGACAAAGACCCAGGAGATCGGTGTCCTTGGGGCATGGCCCGCCAGGTGACACGGCAGCCTTCATCGCTAAGGGTGGGTGGAGCCCCCAGCAGTCCCTCTGGCCCCAGCAGGACCGTGTGGGCTGGGAGTGCCCCCTGCTGGGTTCCTTTGCTGCTTGACACATCTGCTTGTCCAGCCCCCTGGAACTCAAACCCTCCTGGGAGGCAGGGACTGCGCTCAACCCTTGTCTAAGTTCGCAGGGCTGTTCAGGACAGAGCAGGAAAGAGAAGTGAGCCTCAGACTTCATGCCCAGGTCTCATGAGTCAGAAACCAGGCCACCGCCATCACCCCTGGCGAGGGCAGGACTGGAAAGGGGAGAGAGGGAGCGCCTAGAAGTCTGTACTATTTTAGGTCTCGATGCTGGTTGGCGGTGACAGTGCGTGAAGTTAAAAGGCACCAGGAGGGACACGGCCTGTGCGCTTTGCTGAGTGTCGGTTATGTTTTGATAAAAAAGATTAAAAAAAAAAACAAACAAAAAGCACGTTTTAGAGTTGAATCCCGGCTCCACCCCTTGCTGGCTGTGTGGCCCTAAGCCAGTCACTTGGCTTCTCTGAGCCTTCATTCTCTTTGTAAGGTGGTAGCCATACTCCTTAGGATACAAATGAAACTGACTACTATTAAAAAAGAAATGTAGCGTGTGCTGGAGACGAGGTGGAGGAACAGGAAGAGCAGACGCTGCTGGTAAGCCGGTGGAGTGTGCAGTGGCTTGGGAAACACTGAGCAGTTCTTCAGAAAGTTAAGACCTCCACAGGGCCCCCGTGCGAATTTAAGGTCCTGAGGGTGGAGAGTGCTGAAAGGAGGGCTGTGTCCATACCTGTGACTGGGCCTTGAAGATGGGGCGACTCACACAGGCTGGATGGGACAGAAAGCCTGGGGTGGGGTGGGAGCGGGGCGGGGGCCGCTGGCAGTGACACACGCAGCTGCGGGCCCATCTATTTGCATTCCAAGGGTTGAACGTCCAGCACGGGACGTGAAGGACGTGCTCAGCGTGCAAGATGACTGCTTGCAAGTTTCAAGAAGAAAGAAGATGGGGCTTTGGGCAAATGCCTTCCCAGTCCCTGCATCAGCCACGGGTTACTCGAAATAGATGGAACAACTTGGAGTTGACCTGGGACGGGGGGAAGGATAAGTTCACTCTGGAGGACCCAGAGGACTCCCCAGCCACAGAGAACCTGGGGCGGTCCCAGATGGCATCCCACGTATAGACACTGGCTCCCCGAGGCGGTCTGCCTGCTCTTACCCACCTCAAGCCCCCTGTCCTGCTCACTGCTCAGAGAAGGGGCTGCCCGGGGCCGTGGAACCGTCAGGAAGGAAGGCCTCGAAGAGCTGGTGCGCCAGCAGGCCAAGGCCGCTCTCTTCGGCGCTCCGTGGAGACGGTCAGGAGGCACATTCTGGCTCGTTAATCACGAGTCTGACCATGGCAGCTGCCCCCTTTTATGGCCAAATGGCTCAAGAGGTTTAATAATAGAGCAAAGGACTGATATTTTCATGTTTAGACCCTTGCGACCCCAGTCACCAGTGCCGGCATGAGACGATGATGGAAATCTGGGTCCCCAGGGTGTGGGGTTTGGCATCTGTGCCACCGAAGCTGTTGATCAAAGCTCTGAGGGCCGTGACCTGCAGTCAGCACGTCTCCAATGGAGTCGGCGACATTTTTAAGAACCACAGCAGCCCCCAAAATTCCACCCAGCGCTCGGTTATGGTGCCTACAGCCACTGGCCCGCTAATATCTCAGAAGTGGGTGCTGCCAGGACCCCCATCTGGTAGAAGAAAAAAGGGAAGCTCAAAGAGGCTAAATCAGGGGCCTCAAGTCACATGGGTCAGTGAAAGACCTCGCCATCGAAAGAGAGGCCAGGTCACTCATTGTCCACTATACCATGTCCCCAACCCGCTCTGTCAGAGCCTGGCCTGCAGACCCGAGAAGCCGACACGCGCCTCCAGGCGGAGAGCAGGGAAGCCCAGGTGCACCGAAGTAGCAACAACACAACATGATGAGCGCTGTAGTTGAGAGGCAGAGGTTCCAAAGGGATGTGAACAAGAACACCCTGGAACACAGGCCCAGCTACCTAGAAGTGACCTGTAAGCTGGGCCTCAGGTGAGATGGGGGTGCGCTAGGCACTCCCAGCAGAGGGAACAGGAGTGTCAGGGCCCTGGTGGGGATGGCATTTTGGTGAGTTAGGTGAGGCTGGCCGCAAAGGTATCCCAGTGGGGTCTGAGGAGCAGCCAGACCAGGGCAGAGGCCCAGCTGTCCAAGCTCCTCAGATCTTGCATTCTCCCCACAGCATGGGAGCACACCAGCATGACGGTCTCATTCGGAGAACCTGAGAGTGCAAAGACAGCTGGGACAGTGCCCTCCGTCAACACAGACATCCCTCTGGAAGCGAGGGAGGGAGGAAAAGAACGAGCACGATGCCTTAGTCAACACACGCAAGGAAGCAGGCTCAGATTCAGGAGGGCCCCAGACTCTCCGGCACCCCCAGCTGGGAGGGGCAGAGCCGAACGGGCACTCCTGACTTTCCAGGGTAGGGCTGGTTGACTCTCATAAGCACACTGCGGCCCTCTGGAGACCAAACTGGACCACAGGGGGCCGAGCAGAACCAGGCTCCAGGACTGTTCCCAGAGGCCACCCCCACCCATCAGTGCCTCAGGGTCTAGCCTATGGTACCCGCCCTCAGCCGTCCTCACACCCTCTGCCCCTCAGGACTCACGTCTCTCCTCTGAGCTCATGGGAGACGCCTGCAGTTGCCAGCCTGTCATTACACGTGCCACCGCTGAAAGAAACTGTCTTCTTTCTTCATCTGTCACTCAACAGATGAGCTCAGCATCTGGAGCGCACCCCACCCTTCGTGACACACGCGGGGAGGCGGGGGGAGGGAGCCCAAATATGTGGTGAATGAACAAGGAGAGGGTTCTGCTGCACCTTCGTCCTCACTGGAAGCCCCGCGGAGGGTGGCGCTACTCTTCCCAGGTTGCAGTGAGTCAGCGAAGGGCTTTGGGCCTCCCCTACGAGAGGTGGTAAGCCAAGCCTCCGTCCGGCCCCATCCACCTCCTGTGGCTACGGGTCAGCCCTGGCGTGGGGACCATAAAGATGCTGGCAGCCACCACGGCCACTGGCAGCCTCAGCTGCGGAGAAGGGAGGAAGAAGGAAGAAAGGGGAAGAAGGAGGCTCTTGGGGATGAAAAGCACAGGGCGTCTCTGGGTTTTCCTGTTCTGGAAACCAGCCTGGGGCACTGATTGGACAGCCCAGCCCAGAATCCACCAGGGAATCTGCTGAGATCACCTACGGGCGTCTTCATGGCAGGGAACAAGTGAACGGGGTAAACAAAGCTCTAAGACAAAAGTACACACTAAAAGTGACTACAGGCAGCGCGTGCATGGGGGGAAGCGCACAGGGGGCCGGAGCAGGCCTGACCGGACCAGAGCCCCGTCCCTGCTGCTCCATTAGCTCCAGAAGGCGCCGCCCTGCACTTATCCTCCGGCGCTAGACGTGGACGCGTCTGGTCAGAGTGCAACATGGCCTCTGCTGGCCCCAGTGGTCCTTGGAGGGCCCACTCGAGGTCACGGTCAGCAGCTGTTTCTGCCCTGAACGCTTCTCGGGTTGTAGCCATCTCCTCTACTCTACAGAAACAGAATATGGGGCAGGGAGGGGACAGGCACAAGAATTTGGGAGGGCGTGCAGGTCTTTTTCTGGCAAAGAAAATCATCCTTGGGGCCTTAGGCCAGTGGTCAAGCCTCAGTGGAAGTAGGTTCAGTTCAGTTACCAACACCTAAGGGTGTTCTTGCTGTGTCCTCCCCTCTCTGGACTCCCAGGGCACAGCTGTTCTCTGGCACAACGAGCATGCACTGAGTGCCTACTGTGTGCTGGGAGTGTCCCTGGCGGACTCCTGTGTCTCCTGCAACAATCTAGACTGTAACGACTAATATTTAAGGAGGCTATCCAGACACGCGCCTTAAAACTCCATTTCTCTGGACACAAACGCGAGCCGCCACGTTATCGCCAACACTTCCCAGAGCGGCTCTCAAAAGAAAAGACACTACCCATCCTCAGCGAAGTAAGTCAGAAGGCAAAAGAAAAATACCAGATGGTTCCTCCCTTAGGAGGAACATAAGGGAACCAAAGGAGGATCAAGGAAAGGAATAAG
>JAGFMF010012167.1:2777860-2873232 GCA_019455555.1 Galemys pyrenaicus | reverse complement strand
GAAGATGGGAGCACGAGGGACTGAGGTGATGGTGCACTGGTGAGATGGTGATGGGGATTACAATTGATGGCAAGTATATGTAAATTTTAAAATATTTTATATTAAGAAAAAAAATAAATAAAAGATAAAAAAGAAAAGACACTACCCACCCCCACACACACTGGGGGCCAGTGGACCAAAACAGGATCCGAAACGGAGTCCGGGCGGGGAGTCTGGACGGGCGCAGCCAGCATGGAACACAGCTCAGGGTTTCCTCAAGAAATGAACCCGGCATTCCTATATGATTCAGCGACTTCACTTCACCTCGTATCCCAGGGACGTGAGGGAGGGACTTGGAGATACTGGTATGACCATGTTTCCTGCAGCTTTATCCATAGCGGCCAAAGGTAGAAGCCACAAGTGTCCGCCAATGGACGCGTGGATGCACAAAATGTGGTCTGTCCATGCGCTGAAACATGGTTTACCCTGGGGGAGGGCCCTCCAGCCACGCACCACCACACGGTGAACCCTGAAGACCTCTGGCTAAATGAAATAAGGCAGTCACAAAAAGACAGACATGGCTGACCTCCACGAGACCCCAAGAATGGTAGGACTCAGAGACAAGAGAGTAGATTGGGGGTGCTGGGGCTGGGGCTAGTGTTAGTGGGGGCAGGCTTTCAGTTCTGCAAGGCAAACAGAGTTCTGCAGCTGGAAGGACACTGGTGATGGTGGCACCATGATGTGAATGGACTTAATGTCGCTGAACTGTATAAGTACAAAAGACTAAAGAGGTCAATTTTATCTTATGTGTATTTTACCACACACACACAAAAAATTACAGGTGGGCCTCCCTGGTGGCACAAGGGGTTAAGTCTCAGCATTATGAAGTTACAGGCAGCCACTGCAGCACGAGTTCCATTCCCAGCTAGGGAGTTGATCCACATGGCGCAGCAGACCTCTCCTGTCTCACCCGCTGCTCCCCTCAGCAGCGGATTTCAGTGGCTCCACCAGTTCTGCTCCCCAGTATCTCTAGTGAATCCTCTCACCACCCCCCACACCTATGGCCTACATGCCAGCTCTTGTATGCATATATAATAAAATAAATCTTTTTTAAAAATTATGGGGAAAAACAATGACAGTGTTCCGTGACGGCCAGGAGGGGGAAGGCCCACAGGCCCATACACTGCTAGTGGGAGTGCGGGTCAGAACGGTTCTTTGGAAAGCACTTGCAGCAACAGCTCGAGCTGACCGCCTCTGCATCTCTGACACCCAGTCCCTTGCGTCCCCATGACGAGAGAGTGCACCTGGTGACCAAGTCTCCAGGTTGACCAGAGAACCCCCAGCGCCCACCCACTGGGAACCCACACGGCAGCCAGAGTGAACTTGCTACAATCTGGCAGTGGCGCCATGAGTTTCAAAGACAAGAGCCTGCACCGTTCGAGTCGTGTACGTGAGGTACAGACACACGCAAAGATTGGGGCAGTGGTGACCTTCAGGGAACAGGGGCAGGAAGAGGACCGGGGAGGGTCGGGTCGGGGGGGCCATGCTCTGCATCTGTATCTGGGCACCTGTTACCACGACATGTTCCATGTGTGCAAATAGATTCGTGTGCTTTTCTGTGGGTGTTTGATGTGCTTCAACAAAAAGCTGCATTTGCAGAGGACATTCCTCTGGATCGATGGCGCCAATGACGCACGGCAGGTGTGGCGGGGCCCTCAGAACTGCTTTGTGTCTCCCTGTGTCATGCACCTCATCAGTCAACAGAGAGAGCCCCTGTGTGCCAGGCACAGGCCGGGCTGGGTGGGGTGGCCGTGAGGAGTCCCGTCCCTGCCCATAAGCACAGTCTGCAGACGGAAGGCTGACCCTTTATCTGCTTGCGTGCACGTGCACCATTCTCTCACAGGCAGAAGCTGAGAGAGAAGCTTCTCACTTCAGAAGCTGTGGCTATGAGCAGAAGAAGCGTGTGAAAGTAAGACTAAATTCAGAGTATGTTTTCTCAAATTATGATGGTGAAGGACCCAGGCTGACTTCACACCTGGCTCTGCCTCTTGTAGGCCACAGGGCCCTGGGTAAGAAGGCAAGCTGGCCTGCTGGAACCTCAGTTTCTTCATGGGGGAAGTGGGAATGCAGCAGAACCTGCTGATGTGGTCACTGTTAGGATGGACCCAGGGGATGTAATTTGCTTAGCCCGATGCCCTGCACATACTAAGAGCTCATCAATATCAAGGCAGGCAGCTTTGAGGACCTACTGTGTGCCATGAGCCAACACCACTCCTGCTCTTGTGAACTTCCTATGTTATGGGAGAGATAGACAGGAAACAAGATAAGTAAGCAAAACACATAGGATGTGATTGATGAGTTCAAGGGAAGCAAGTAAAGCAGATAAGAGAAGGGGGATGTTGGGTTTGGACACCCACAGATGATTTCACAGGAAAGTGGAGGATAATAACCACCCCGCAGAGTTAATACTGGAGAAGCAAGCAAGGGGCACCCCAGCTTGTTGTTTCCCAAGGGTAACCCACCCACCTCGGCCAGAAATGAGACCACTGGATGGAGGCATGACGGCACAACCTGACAAGCCCCTCGTCACCAGCATCAGAACTGACGTGGACGTTTCCCTTCTTAGAGGCAACTCAATGGGCAAGTGTACCTCAAATCTCTGACAGAGGCTTTAATCTGCGGTTGGGGAGAGAGAGACTTTAGGAAGGCAGGGTAGGGCTCCATCCTTCAAGATGGATGTGTGGACTCTTCCTGGGCAGAAAAGAGTGCCTGATTGCCTTACTTCACAGGGGTCACAGCTCTGGAAAACACAGTCCTCTTCGAGGCAGGCAGGGTATAATTTGAGACAAATATACACAACAGTTCTGGGAGAACAGAGAGCCTGCTGGAAGCCAGAAGCTGGCCTTTCAAATATTAAGTGGTGATCCCAGCTTGTTCTCAGCTCAGGTCTCACCTGGGACACAAGCTTCCAGCCAGGTTTCTGGGACAGGTGACAGGGAGTTCTTACACGTAGCTGTTTATGCACAGTCCGGGTGATCTCTCATCTTTCTCCAGCACCACTGGGCTGCAGGATCTTAGAACCATCTTTCTGGTCCCAGAGGGCCAGAGGGGGAACTCTAGGATCATTAAAAATCAGCTCCTGGAAACTTATGTCCACAAGAAAACCTGCCCACTGATATTTATAGCAGTTTTGTTGATAATTTCTAAAACTTGGAAGCAACCAAAATGTCCTTCACTATATATAGATGGACATATCTAGGAAATGGAATATTATGCAGCACTAAAAAAAGAACTGAGCTAAGTTGAGAAAACACCTGGAGGAATCTTAAGTACTTATTAATAAGCAAAAGAAGTCAATTTAAAAAGGCCACATATTCTGTGGTTCCAACACTATGACATTAAAAAAGACAAAGCAATGGAGGCAGTGAAAAGATCAGTGGTTGCCAGGGCGTGGGAGAGGGGAGAGATCAACAACCAAGCACAGAGGATTTCTAAGGCAGTGAAAATATTGTGTGATTCCATAAAGATAGGTGTATGTTATTAGATATTCATGAGCCATAGTAGAAAGTGCTAGCTTTGGGTGGGTCTGATGTGTCACAGGCTCATCAATTGTAACACACACACCCTTCTGGTGGGGGGTGTTGGTAACAGGGGAAACTGCTCATGTGGGGTCAGGCAGTGTATGGGAAATCTCTGTATATTCCCCTTGATTTTGCTGTAAACCTAAAACTGCACTAAAAAAAAAAAATCTGCTCCCCCATGACAGAAGAAGACGCAGACTGGATCATTTCAGGAAGCATGAAAAAATGACAAACCATAGAAGCCAGTAAGAGAAAACCATGAAGTCTGAGAGTGAAAATGCCATTTGTTCATTCACTGGATCATTTATTCACTCAACAAACATTCACTGGCAGTGTCCTGTACTCTGTCTTCCAGTTCATGGAGAATGGAGGACATGGTTATTTCCACGGGATGAGGCTTCAGGAAAGGAACTGAGTCTCTGTGGAGATAGACTATCACCAATTCTGCAGAGCTGAGTCTTGGGTTGCTGGACCAAAGAGATGGAAAGGGGTTGGGGGTATGCAGGTGGAGCAAAAGGAAAAACATGTTTGGCTAAGGCTAACTGTGGGAAGCGGCTGTGACTGCAGCTTGGCATGTAGGAAGGGGACAGTTAGGTGATGGGAGCTGGAACAAGCTAGGGAGGCTAAGCTGCAGGTGTGGGTTTTGTCCTGTGGCTTTCGCTAGGCCAAGGGGTAGAGTGGAGGTCTTGGGCAGAGGGAGGATGGGTGGGGGGAATTGCCAAGGGCCAGGGAAGAGAAGGGATACAGCCCAGGACACCAGAAAATTCTGTGGTTTGAACATCTCCGCAAAGTGGAATGAGTTTATATTGACAGATGCAGACGAGACTAGACATGGACGAGCCTTGAAAATATTACGTTAAACGCAAGAAGCCAGACACAAAAGGCCTCCCAGTGGGTGATTCCATTCACATGAACCATGGAGAACAGATAAATCCATAGAGACAGAAAGCAGATTAGTGGTTGTCAAGGGCTGGGAGGGGACTGGGAGTGACAGCTAATGGGCGTTTTAGAGCCATGTAAGACCGTGCACTGTATACCTGAATGTAGCTGATTTTGTTTGACGTGAACATACTTCAATTAAAAAAAAATTCAAAAAAATGTTGTGAATTCTAAGAATTTTACAGGGAAGAGGGAATAGCTGGCTTGGAGCCTGTTCTCCTTTAAATGAGGGCTGAGGTGATTGACGGTGCTCACGTGCAGGTGTCTGGGTTCCACACACGGCGCCCCAGCCAGCAGGCGGGTGCTCCTTTCCTGGGCAGAGAGAGAGCACAACTAGGGTCTCGGGGGATCCCTTCAAGGGCCATGTCAGTAGTAGAAAACCCTGCCCTGGCATCCAATCACGTGTGGATAGTCCAGATGATGGACGACGCCGGCCTGGTCTGAACAGGACGAAACAGAGTTCCCTTCCAAGAGCAGCTGCCTCCCTCTCAGGAAAGCCTGGGTGGGTATCACCGCCATCAGTCGGTGTTCACGTGTCTGCTACGCCTGATCGATGGCCTCATCAATATCAACAGAAAAGCCTATGACCACGTCGCATAAAAACAGGGTGACTCTTTTGCAGAGAGAAGGCCGCTTTCACAAACACACACGTGCATGCACGCACGCAAGCGCGCGCACGCACACATATACACACTTGTACTCAGCTTGAAATAAATAATCAAAAAAGCGCATTAAGAGTCTGCTTCCTGAGCTTCAGACTCATCATTTATTTAGTCATTCATCAAGTATTTCTTGAGTGCTTCCAGCGGTTCTGGGATGTTCTGCTAGCCACCACCACCTGGATGACCTCCAGGTTCCTCTAGATCAACTCCCCACACTGAACCTGTCCCCCAGGCTCTCCGAGCTGCCTTCCCAAGCCTGGTTGGAGCAGCCACGTGCCCACCGTGTCTGGGCCTAGTCAACAGTCCCAGCACCTATACTGGGACACCAGCATGAGATGCAGCTACTTCTGCCCCCTCTGCTCAGCCACGATTTTCTACGCCCTCTGTTCTAATTCTGCCTCTTTTCATTTTTCCTCTAGAATTGCAAAGGCTTCCTGTCTGGAACTCTCAGAGTTTTCGGCCTTCCCCTCTACCACCCACCTACCAGGAACACAGAAGCACTGCTCACTCGTCTGGCTGGTCCACCCAGGAACAGGGATGCCGGGACAGGGATGCCCCTGCTTTGCCTACCGCAAAACAATCCAGCCCCTTAGTCCTGTACTCAGAGCTTCCACGCGGTTTCTTGGATGCCCTGGGATGGCCCAGAGCCCTCATGCGAGGACTGCCTTCAAGCAGCTGTTCCAAGACAGAGAGGGGAGAGGATCCCGGGTCCAAAGGAAAGAAAACTGGGCCCCAACTAGGGGCCATAGAAAAGAAGGGACACGGAGGCAACAGGCCCTCTTTGGGGACCTACCGATTCCCTCCCAATCGCTGACCCGACTGTAGGAAACCCTGTGGACAACTTCCACGAGGGCTGATCCCTCTCTGCTCTGGGACAAGTATTCCCAATGGTTTATTTTTAAAAAGCAAAATCGGCACTGATTGAGAAAGAATTCAGATTTAGCCGGGAGGGTTGCTCAACTCACAACGAGAATAGCCTGGTGGCCGATGGTGCTCAGGGTCACAGAACAGAGCCTCCTTTGCTGCCGTCGGGCCCACAGCTGGGTGAGAGGCCCACAGCGCGACCTTGGGGACCGAACTCCTGACCGGGGGGCTGCTCACACAGACGTGCGGCCCAGGACTTTCCAACACTGCCTGCACCCATGGGGAGACAAAGGGGCCAGGCAGCCCCACCGCTGGCAGGGGGGACCCATCTGCAGCCTCAGAACAATTCCCTCTTTCACTGCCAGTCGGCGGCCAAGGTCAGAGGCAATGCCAGCCGGAGCTTACCCTCCAAGTGCCAAGGCCCTTCAGAGACATTTTCATAATTTTAGATAGAAAAGTCTCCTCTTTCCTTACGTGGCACAGGCCCTTTTCCTGATGACACAGCGGCAGGCGGAGCACGCCTTGGCGCACACTGCCACCGTCAGGCGCTCCGGGGCAGCGGTGGCCCCGGCACCAGTGCCCTAAGGCTGTGCAGCCAAATTCTCACTCTCCCCTCTTCCCACTGATGCCCAGACTGTTGGGTCTCTGCTCTCTGAGGACAGCATGTCGGTCCAGGAACGTCCGTCTTCCTCCTAACTCAAGGCTTTGACTCCCACAGTTGGGAACCCCCAGAGCTATGCTTGGCAGGACTGTGCCCTGGGGCGCAAGGGATGGAAGCATGAACTCGGGGAGCGGCAGCCACCACCTCTCAGCACGCTCCTTCCCGGGGTTTGGGGCTGGGTTTGGATGGATGCGCTTGCTGGGAAGTGACGTGGGGAAAAGCGGGGTGTTCTTCTGTTTACCGGCAATGAGGCCCATTGCTGACTCAAAGAGCAGCGTTCCTTGCAACTGAAAACATTCCCACTGACCACCAGGGAGCAATTACAGGCCACTTACTGCCTTTCAGGGCAGCCCTTTGATTCCCAGACCAGCCCTTCCTGGTCCCCGCCCCTCGCACTCCCTGCCCCTTTCAAGCCCTGTCTGATAAGTGACTTTAAAAGCATGCAGTGGTCCCACTGGCTCAGAGATGGCCCTGAGCAGGCAAGTCGGCTGACACACTCTGGGGAGGAATTCCCAGGTCGCTGTGCTGAGCAGCTGGGCTTTCCTCCACGTGGGGAGCGGCCCCTCGGTTTCCAGACCCTCCAGGGGGAAAGCAGAGTGCAGGAACTCTAGGGCCTGGGCACCAGACTCCCAGCCTAGGTTCAAATCCCACCTCTGCCTCAATGGAGTTGTTTGATCAGTGAGCTCAGTGGTTCCTTCACTCTGTGCCTCAGTTTCCCCATCTGCAGAGTACTGTCGAGAACTAAAGAAACTGCTCCTAAGATGCTAAGCTCAGCAATGCCCCTGCTCGATAGTCAAAAAAACAAAAAAAAAGCAAACACCGAAAACAGATTCAAACAGATACTTGTACATGAATGCCCAGGGAACTTACATGGGCCAAACTGTAGAAGCAACCCAGATGTCACCAGTGGACAAACGGACAGCGCGGATGTGGTCGAGCATACAGTGGAGCAGTACTCAGCCATACAAGCAAGACCCCGGTCCACGCGGCGGCCCAACCTGCCATCCCGCTCGGCGGAAGCAGGCCTCACAAGGGTCGCGGGGGGCGGGTTCTGCGGGGATGCGGTGCCCGGTGTGGCAGAGCCCCAGCGCAGCGCACGGGCTGGGGGCAGCGGGGGGTGGGGGTGAGGCGAGAACGCTAATGGACACAGGGCTGCCTTTCGGGCTGCTGAAAATGTCCTGGCGCTAGACAGAGGCAAGAGGCGTGGAACCTTGGGAATGCCACTGAATCCTTCGCTTTAAAAAATGGCGGCGTTTGTGTTTTGTGGACATGTGAGCGCCTTTGCCAGGCCCACCGAGGAAGGCTCTGGTCCCCTCTGCTGCAGAGACCCCTCTGCAGTATCCCTCGAGTGGTCTCTGATCACGGCCTTGCCCACACGGGCTGCTGAGGAGATGAAATGAGACCACGTGTGCACGAGTCTGGTCCGTGATTTCAAACACTTGGGGGGTGGGATACAGCTGCTGTGCTGAGTGGCACCGGGATGGGGGCCGATAGAGCAGGTGTGTCTAAAGGCAGGTGAGGAAGCTGCTCCCCCACCCTTTCAAGGACCCTAAGAGCAGAAAGCACAACGCCAGCCCCCCAGATGTGGACAGAGCACATTTCTCCAAGCTCAGAGTTTTTTTTAGAACAGCAGAGGCCTGGTTTTTTGACAGAACTTTGGTGATGCCCTGACAGGTAACCCGAAGGCAGGCACCACTGACGGCAGTGTGGTGGTCTGGTTCTGGAATAATCCATGTTTCCTTCTCTCTGCCCCCCAGAACTGGCCTGGCAGGTTTCTGAGGTCTCCTCCAGGAAGAGGCTCAAGGTGACCCTTCTCATGAGGTATAGATACACTGCTTTCGGGCTAGAAAACAGCTCCAACGTCTGGAGGGTGGTCATAGCGAGAAGGTTTGTGGGCAGCTCAATAAGAAGGCGCCAAAGGCTGCAAACTATGGGGGGCCAGGAGGGTTTTCAGGACCCCAAGGGCTGCTCTGCTAGACAAGATGCCCCAGAGTCCGAGCCACCACCCTCTGCCTTCGGCTGACCTCCACCAGCCCTCACCGTCACCCTCCTCCTTGGCCTTTAGAGAGGACCCCACATCACCCCCGCAATAGCCTTTCCAAGCAGGCGGTGCCACCACCGTTTCCCTGCAGAGGAAACCAAGGCACCCAGAGGTCAGAATGTTTGCCCCAAGGTCAACTGGAATTCTTCTCTGAACCCAAAGAGATAGAGGTTCAGGAGAGGAATGTGGTTTGCCTGAGCTGAGCAAGATCTGAGCCATTAGCTTGTCTGCTGACTCTCAGCCAAGCGCCCCTTCGACTCCATCCTGCCGGCCGGCATGGAGAGGAGAGGAAGATGCAGCTGGAGAGGTCAGCTGGTGCCAGGTGGCCCAGGCCTGCAAGCCAAGGGAAGGGCACCTGGCTGAGGGCAGCAGGTGGCTAGGGTGGGTCTCGCCATCAGCCTCCAGAGGACAGTGTGCAAGGAGGGCTGGCTTGTCGGCAGTGGCACCTCCTGCAGCTGCAAGAGCCAGGGACAGGTGTTGCTGCTTCCAGGTCATGGTCTCCCGAATCACAGAAAATGCCTGCACACAGCTTGCTGTGACGTCTCCCAGGCAAAAAAGGCAAGGTGCCCTTCTGCTGTCAGGAATTATATCCTGCACACCAACTCATCAGGGAAGAGTTCATACTCTCCAGGCTGAAGGGACCAGGGAGGGGAGAGACACGTTCACAAGGACAGCAGGACAGCTCTTTCTAATGTGGTTTCTAGGATGAGTTGGTTTTTGTTTTTTGTTTTTTATAAAAGGCGGGGGTGGGGGGAGAGGAAGAGACCCAAAGACAAATACACTGGGAGAACTGCTATTGCCCTCATTGAGTTTACAATTCACAGTAACATATTAAAGGTACTGAGAAGTCCTGCAACATGTTTATACCATTCCCATCTCTACGTCACAGAACCTGGGGCTTTGTTTGTTTTTTTCGTGGTGGATGTTATTTTTGGTTTTGCTAGCGCACCTGTGGACGTCACAGAACCAACCTCATTTTAGGAAATGCTAGGCTAAGGTATTCCCAGTGCCACCAGGGAGGGAGGGGTTGGAGATGAGGGCGGCAGTTCCTTTCTTTGGGGAGGAGTTCTTCTCACCAGCAGGGCACTCTTAAGGAACTCGGCAGTACCTCTCTACTTCTCAGAAGAAACCATCACCATGGTGCTAGCTCCTGCTGCCCCACCCTCCTTTTCCACAGGTGACGTCACTGATCCCTCGCATTCCACACTCGCAACCCATCCTGCCTCCAAACACCCCTCCAAAGAAACCCAGGAGATGGTTGTCTGAACTCACCAGGAAGGGGAAAGCGTTCCAGGACAAGAAAAGCCACACACTTATTTCTCACGAGTGGTAAAGAAAGGGGCGGGGGGGTGCGGCGAGATGGAGAGGAAGGAAGCAAATTCATGTTGGGTGCCGCATGTCACAGATGGGGGACACCCAATCTCAGCCCTTGAGACTTCCCGACCTCCCACTGTCCTGAATGGGACCCGCAGGCTTGCAGTACTGGACAGAGGGCTCACGCTGAGTCCTGTCCCGGTGCTCCAGAAGAACCCTGCCAGGAGCTTCTCCTGCTCGCTCCCTGTACTCACAGACTCCAACGCTCGCCCTTTTCAAAGCAAAACTTCTGGTCTGCAGGTCCCAGGATGGGAGGCTGGATACTGAAAATGTGCCCCCGCCTTTCCTTTCTGAAGGCAGGCACGAGCTGACATGCAGAAGCTGCACGCTAGGAGAGCCCCGCACCCACGGCTCGGGGCTGGCACGAACGAGGGCACACTGCATCCAGGCGACACAGTCCCCAGGGAGAACGGAAGCGCTCCTACGCACGGCACCTTTCACCTGCAGGAGATGATGATGGCGGCGGTGCTGGCTGGTGGTGGTGTGGCAAGGAGGAGTGAGGACAGTGGCGGTGATGCATTCACGGTGGCCAAGTGTTTCTTGAACATCACCCGCTTGAACCCCGTTAAAATCACACTTGCATTTCTCAGCTAAGAACGTCAAATCCCTAGGTCATCGCGAAGCCATGTGGTTAGCGAGCCCCAGGAGTGGGACGCGGAGCTGGGCCTGTGTGAGTCTAGGCCCCACGCTCCAACCTCTGCCGTACAGCAGAGTTAGCTCGTGTAACCGCAGCTCACGGGGCTGGATGTGACCCTGGGCTTTGTAACAGGACGCTCAGGTCTGGACCCTGGCTCTGTCCCCTCCCCTCACTGCCAGGTGTCCCTGGGCAGATGACCTCACCCCTCCGTGTCATGGCTTCCTCCCCTAGCATGAACACGGTAAGATCACATTTCGCTAATTCATAGTTGCAGATTTGAACTTCCCTTAAACTGATGGGATAATGACGCTGTGGCTTCTCCCTTACAGGGACACAAGAGAAAGGGGTGCCTGACAAGGAACGGGGTCTCAGATCTGATGAAAGATGGCACTTCCTACCCCGTAGGGCTGCTATGGAGAGCTGGTGAGGTTATTAAATAGCACCAGGCACGAAGTAAGCATTCATGAGCATTCTCCTACTTCAAATGCTCTAGAGTTTATTTAGCTGGTCTACAAAATTTACTCAAGTGTCCATTAAGGGCCCAATGGTCAAGACCCTGAGTCAGAAGCACACCCCCTTCCCCGGGAGCTGGTCACAGGCCTACACACCCGAGGCCCGGGACCCTAGGCTCGTGAGGCCCACACACGCTTGACCCCCCACTACTGCCCCACTGGCAGTGACTCAAGCACCCGGGGGCCAGGGGAGGGGAGGGACATGGGTGCTGGGTCCCTAGGGCCCCAGTTGTGGCCTCGAGAGCCCAGCCTCGTGTTTACTCTGCACTAATGGATGAAGTCACTCTCCACAGGGGACCTTCCTTCCTGAGGCCCAGATCATCCCTCTGAAGACCCAGCTTGGTGCAGGGAAAATTTTTCTGTTCCCTGCAGCTCTCATGGCCCCTGTTCGAGCCACCTAGAAGAGCGGGGCCCCCTGGAGCCACTGCTGGTGGAGTGGAGGGCAGGACTCGTGAGTTAGCTCCAAGGTCAATTCAGTAAATCAGCTTCTCTCAGAGGTTCTGAGCCCACAACACTTCGGAGGCGCAGGGCAGCCCCACCCACTGCTGTGAGACTTGGACTCAAACACCTGACTTTTCTGTGTCTCAGTTCCCTCTTCTGTAAACCAAGAATGATGATGATACATCCACTGTTCGTCTGCTGTGGAGGTAAAATGATCACTGGAGTAAGGCAATTTAGGGTGTGCCTGCGACCCATGTGCTCAGTTAATCTTAGTTACCATATTATGCAGCAGCTTTCCCAAGCACATTCCGAAAAAGCAGCAAGGCCTGCATCTTGTCACTTGAAAAGATGGGAACGAGGAACACCCCCCTTTCCAAGGATGAAATGAGACAGACCTCAATTAGTGATGATGTCCTACACAAATGTCCCTCTAGCAACCGTTTCATGAGCACCTACTGTGTCCCAGACCCTGGGATTCCCCGGGGACAGTACAGACCTTGACACGTCACCTCACATTTGGACCATTCTAGTTCTCGGTATTAGCCATGCAGGCAGTGACAGGGCTGAAGCGTGAGTGTCTATTTGTGCCCGTCTTTCCCGGGTCTGTGACCCTGCCCCAGAGGGCTCCCCAGCACGAGCGCATCACAGCTGAGAGGTGAGTGTATGAACTAAGCAAAGGGGAAGGGCTACTCCAGGTCAGAATCAAAGTCCCTTTCTTACAGAATCATCCAGAATCCCCTCCCTCTGCTAGCGAGTGATGGTTTGAGCATCACTTGAGCGACATGCGAGCCTCCTGTGGCTTCCTAGTTATCCCCAACCACCAGCAGCTCCTCCCGGTGGATAACTTCTGGGTGCTGCCCATGTTTGGCCCTCCCTTGGGTCCCCCTTATAAACCCTTCATTAACCTTTTTGTGTGCGCCTGCAGTTGAGTCTTAGTGTGAGTCCCTTGAACGCACATGGGTGAGGACCCACAGTCGGACAACCCATTTCATACCGGGTTGCCCTGTGACACTTCCACCCACAAAGTCATTTTCAATACAACGAACATAGATGGCATTTGCTACAAAAATAAAATCAAAACAAAACCACTCTCATTTCACTCATGAAACCTGAGTCCTGGCGGACCCGATCTTCCTGCCGAGCTGACAGTCAAGTTCCTCTCGGCTCCCCTCGGCGTGAAGGATGAAATAGTAAGTAGGGCACGCCTTCCTTTTAAAAAGAAAGTTCTCATCTTAGGGTTTCCTTTAAAATCCTGGCTGTTCCTACACGGTGCAAAGACGTATTTCGAGCTCTGTTTTGGCTGCTATCCGGGGACTGGGAGGCATTTCATTTTGTAGCTCTATTCTAGAACTTTCTCCATGCAAGCTGCTGGTCCTGGAGTCACCGGATCTGAGCTGGGATGACCGTCCCTGCTGGTGCCTGGGCCAGGGGTTTACGGGAAAGAGGGACTTGCCATGCTGAGCAGGGAAGTCCCAGGCAGACTGGGATGAGTAGGTCGCCAACCTTGACAGGGCCTGAGGGGCTGACTCTCCCAGGGGGCCTGCTGCCTTCACAACCACCTCTGGGGACCTTGGGCCCCTCTGGCTGGGGATTGGAAGTCACCAGCAAGCAGAGCCACTGAGAAAGAAGCCTGGGTCTCAAGTCAGGCACCAAAGCAGGGAGCTTCTTGGAGCCCTAGTTCCTTGTAAGAGATGCCCTTTGCAAGGTTTGGGGGTGGGGGCATAGCAGCACAGTAGGTGCTGCTCCCCTCTCTTTGTCGCCACTTTTAAAGGCCCAGAAGAGCAAGGACCTCTTAAATAATTGCAAGAAGAATACAAAATACATAATTTAATTAATATTCCCATGCCTGCACTACATCCTATGAACTTGCAGAGGGGGCTTTCCGAGACTAACCCCCAGAGTCTCCCCTTGGAAAGGAAGGCTGACAGCCCACAGGGGAGCTGATGGGGCCGAGGGCAGCTCTGAACAGGTTCAGGGGGCAACCACGAGGGAGGCCGGGCTGACCAGCAGAAGTGGGAAGCTGAGTCTGAGGTAGTGTCCAGAAATCACCACTCTGGAGATCTAGGAAAGAGATGGCTTCTTCAGAGAGTGAGCTCAAGGTCTTTGAAGCCTTGGGAAGAACAGGCAAAAAAAAGGTTCAGGCAGGGAAGGAGGAGAATTGGCCCAAGGACCCGTCAGAACACATCAAAGTGCCCTGGCTGGCGCCCAGGGTTGGGGCCAAGGACTCCTGGTGGGTGAGTACCTTCTTCCAGAGAGGAAGGCAGAGGGGGCTGGGCAGGGGGATCAGAAGAGGTCATTTAATTACAGTTCCGCCCATCAGCGCAAGAGACTGGGGTTCTTTCCAGGCACCCAGGGGAAGGCTGGGTGGACATAACTGGCTTGGGAGGCAGAGTCCCCCCCAGTGCTCTCCAGCAGACAGGGTGTGGCCAGTCCAGGTGATTAGTCCAGCCACGCCTCTCTGGATGGCCTTTTCTTTCTTAAATGGATAACGTTCTAGAACTGTTTCCGATTTCCAGAAGAAGAGAGCACAGAGAGCTTCCATATACCCCACGCTCAGTTTCCTGTTTGAGGGAGTGTGGTGCATGTGTTCTGACTGCCAACCTGGGGGGTGGGGTGGGCTGTCTGGATGTTGTGGCTGGTCACATACCTGGGCTGCAAGCGGCACCACCTAGGCCCTCATCAGCCAAACAATGCCAGTGGCCTCACAATGGAGATTTCTTACAAGGTAAAATGTGGCTGCCCTTTGCTCAAACTGCACATATGGGGGTCCAGCCGACCCCTTCTGCAGATTCCCCAAGGGAGTGAGGGGCAAAGAGACAGACCTCATGCACAGTAGGCCCTCAGTGAACAGATGCCAGTGGGCTGAAGGAGTGAAAGCAGAATGAATGAACTTTACAGCATCTCCTACGTACAGGAACCACATCAAGCAATTTATGCATTTAATCCTCACAGCAACCCCATATAGTAGATAGTATCTCCACTCCTCAGATAAGAAAACTGAGTCTCAGAGGTCACGCCCACTGGGCAGAGCTGCGATGCCATGTGCTCTTCATGATTCCTGGGAGTCAAGTGTGCATCTCTTAACAATTTTGCATTCAGTACTCTTGCTTTGGCCACAGTGGGAGTATTTCCACTGTAGAAATTGGAAAACATTATATAAAGCAAGGTGCCTCTCAGAAATCACAACTCCCCCAGAAAGCAGATTCACCAGCACCCCACTGATACAACCCCCCACAGTCTGGATCCATGTTCTCTACTGCCAGGCCACACGACTCTTTGATGAACAGTGTCAGATGTGCACACTCATGTGGCCACAACTGGCACCCAGAAGGGGCCCCTATGCTCCTTACTGGTCAACATCCCTCTTCTGACTTCTATCACTATGGGCTAGTTTTGCCTGCCCTTGAACTTCATGTAAATGAAATCATACAGTATAAACACCTCTGTATCTGGCTTATTTTTGTTCTACATGCTATCTGCGAGATTCATCCACAGTGTATTAATTTTGACTGCTGTATAGTATTCCACCACACAGTTGTAACACAATTTGTTTATCTATTCTACTTTTGCTGAATAACTTGAGTTGTATCCAACGTACTTGCTTTCTGGGGGAATATAATTGGGAGTAGGACTGCTGGGTCCTCAGAGAAGCAGGAATATTTTAGCCCTTGCCATAAGGCCTCATCATATAAAGGCCTCATCATATAAAGAAAAAGAGGGATCAAATAACATGTCCAGGGTTACATAGCTAACAAGTGATTGAGCTGGGACTCAAATCCAGCGCCACAACCTCCTCTCTCAGCCTCACTTGGGGGCAGAGGAGGAGCAAGGGTGGTAGAGGGAGATGAAGGGTGTTGGTGGCCTCAGGAAGAGAGCTCAGGGTAAGATAATATTCCTTCACTCTCTGGAAAAACAGCAAGGCCCCAATCAGTTCCCAGGAGGCTGGGAGACCAGGTACGGGGCCTGGCAGGCTGAGCAAACAGAGACACATGAATGAGGCCTAAGTCCACCCAAACCCCAAGTACATAATTTCATCTGGAAGCAAATGCTCCCAGCCACCCGGCGTGCCCTCCTTCTTGGGGAGAGGGCAACCTGGACTCTGAAGCGCCTTTGTCTCCTTCACGGTGTCTAAGACAGAGTGACAGAATCCTTGCTTGTCCAAACAAATGACAGTCAACCATCCCTGCTGCTGGATTTCGGTGTCCAAGGCCCCCTGTTTTCTGGAGTTTCCTGCCTGAAGTTTCCTGAAGTCTCCTGTGAGTGCCCTGGAAGAGGGCAAGGTGGTACATCCACGTCTGTGCTCACTCTTAGCGCACCAATCCCCTGTGAGCTGGGAAGGACACACAGGGCCGCCTGTCCCGAAAGGGGAGAAACAGCAGACAGATGCTGCCGAACGCCATCTTTCCAGAGGATGAGGGGAAGACTGGAGAATAAGGGGTTGAGGTGGGGATATGTGCTGGTGGTGGGGAGGGGGCGCAGCGAGTATCTGTGTCACGTACCCTCCTCTTTGAAAAACTCAACTTCCCCTCCGATGTCCCTGCCCCCACTGCTGTGGCGCTGCCATGGTTACCAGAAGTGCACTCTGACCCTGCCTGGCAGCAGTGGTGATCCGTCCCGAGGTCGGTATCGCCCTAAGCCCTGCCATATGGGGCCCTTTCCTGGGAACCTGGAAACAAGCAGGCAGCCATCTCTACCACGGGGCTGCCAGGCCCAAGCGGCCAGGCTGGGCCATATCCTGTGTAGGAGCAGAGGCAAAGAGTGGGGAAGCAGAGAGAAGTGGAAGTCAAGGCACCCACACTGCTCTCCCAGGCTGCGGGGCTGTGATCTGTGCCTGGGATTCAGGTTATCTGGAGCGGAGCATCTCAGTGTTCTTGGAGGATGCACAGTTCACACAGCAAAGAGGAGGGAGAAAGACTCCTCTCCTCCGAGAGAGCCCACCGGCACCCAAAGGGGCAAACCTCCCTTTGGAAGGCCGGCCAGGGTCCCTTGGTCCAAGAAGGGTCTTTCTGTACATTCCACGGTTAACTGTCCCACTTTTGGGACAGTTGTCCTCAAGTGTCCTCAAGACACAATGGAACGTCAGTCCTTTAACCCACTCTGGAGACCACTGTCCCACCCTTGTCCTCCTGGCCTAGAACCCCAACCCACGAACAAGCGCCCCAGCACATGTGCAACCCCTGCTCTGAGGACACCCTCCTTTGGCAGGCTCATTTGCAAATTTGTCCTCCCTTCATTCAGCCATTAGCTGGGCATGTTTTATTCATTCCTACATACCTGCTTCTAGAAGCTCATCAAATATTTATTGGGCACCTATTATGTGTCCAAGGTGCTGATTCTCTCTCCAGCACCAGCACCCAAATTTGAAAAGCGTGATCACAGGGCCTCCGGGGTCACCATCACTAGCACGATCACCCAAGCACCACACTCCTGCAGAGGGCTCCCAGGTGCTGGCAGCACACTCGAGGCCTGCTGGCCTCGCAGGGCTGATGGCCGTGGGCAGCCTGGCTCCTTGTCCTAACCCATCCTGGGCATTCACGCCCCCATCAACCCTCAGGGATTCCAAGAAGGGACTGAGAATCACATTACATGGAGACTAGACTCCTCTCTAATTGCTTTGTGGTTTTATCTCTACTCCACAAGCATTAAATATATAACACCCACACAAAGACAGACACACTTTTAAACCAAGCCTCTGGAGGTCTTCGTGAGGCTCCCCTCCCCCGCCCCAAGAAAGGCCAGTTAAGGAGGGGTGTGGGGATGCTGATGGTGAAGGCCCAGTGCAAACGACCTCTTACAGCACCCTTCCTGGGCCCTGAATGCTTGCCCTGGCGAGGGCTGCATCCCTCCCCACCTATCCTCCCCCCCACCCGAGATTTATCTGACCAATTGAAACCTGGGCTCTGTTGTGATGTCACAGCCGCCTTTTTCTCTCCCATGCGCCCAGGGGCTCTCTCAGACGCACATATCCACCTGTCCTCACACTGCAAGAGGAGAGACAGGACACAGGGTCCTGGGCTCAGTCAGGTTCTGCAGCTCTCCCAGCAGCATGACCGGCCCCCTCCAAAGACTGGGCCCGGACCTTGGACTGGAGACAGCGAGCTGTAGCCAGTGGGCTCAGCCTGTGATCGGAATGGAAGTCTGGTTCTCCTGGCGCCGACCCGCAGCAGAGTGGGCAAAGGAAGACGCTTTTCTAGGTATTGATCTGTTTTCCAAGGTGCCTACCTCCGCACTGTGAAGCTCATAACAACAGGAGTTCGGAGCACAACACACAGCTAAGAAGACAGAGCCTCCAAGAGGGGCCTCCTGAATGCGCTCGGTGGTACCTAGATCACCTTAACTCTACACCAGAGCTTTATGCTTTCAGTGAGTATGTGGATCGCCTGGGGTGTTTGATGAACCCCCAGATCAGAATGCAGCAGGCTCGGGTAGGGCTGAGGTTCTGCATTTCTAACAAGCTTCCCAGTGAGACTGATGCTCTGATTCCAGACCACACCCTGGAAGGAAAGGGGCTGTCCCCCAGATGGAGAGTATCATTCCCATTCTACAGTAAAAAGGAAAGAGCAGTGCATAGAACTGGTGTCCTGTGTGGAGTCATGGGGGAAGAGGCAGAGCTGGGATTTGAACTGCAGCTCCGAGGCAGAGGCCTATAACTGCAGAGCAAAAATGCCTCCCGTACCACCTGCCAGACTACATTTTCCCTATTTTTCTGTCTGCCCAACTGCTGCCAGCCTGGCTAGGAACATTAGTAAATGAAGCCCCCTCTAGGCCACTATGGGACATGGCCTGATGAGCTGGTGTGTGCCTTTGTGCAAAGGATAAAAGACTTGTTCCAAGCAATTTGGCCCCTTATTCTGCAAGGCACACAGATTCCAGGCCACTCGACCCTGGGCTATGACAATGTCTGAAAATAGAACTGCACAGCCTCTGGGGGAGACCCCTCCCTGCTCACTGGTGATTCATCAAGACTTTGGTCTCAGGAAGCACTGAGTTCAAATCCAGTCTCCTCGACTGAGCTGCTGTGTGACTTCAAGCAAGTGACTGCATCTCTCTGAGCCTTGGTTCCCACATTGGAAAACGCCCTCCTTCCTTCTGTGACATATGGCCAGGGAGCCCTAGATGCTGCACAGAGTCAATCAGTCCTGGAGAGGAGAATGAGCATGGCAGTGTGCTCGGGAAAGGTGCAAGTGGAGCTGGGTGCTTCAAGGCCGGGAGAGTGTGGTTGGGAGACAAGACAAGGGCACTGGGCACCTGGCCTTGCCGGTGACCCATTCTCACTGGCCACAGCCTACCCTGGCCCAGAGATGGCAGCCGGGTCCCTGCCCCACACCGCCAGCACTCCAGGTCCTTCCTGATAAAACTGAGTGGGGCAGCAGGGTCTGGCATCTGGGAGGTGGGTCCCAGGGTGCGAGAACCCCAAGACCCGAGTTTGACTCCGGGATCCTAGAAACCTCATGCCCCTCGTGAGCCTCGCCTGCTTGCATATAAAGTGGGACCGTCATCAGGAGACCCGGCACCACACAGACCGAGTGACGATTACTCTCTGCCCCCTGATCTCATAAACGGCCGCCCTGGTTCCTCCCCTCACACATTTACATCCACCCAGCGCAAGGCCTGCTTCTCTACTGCTAATCGGGTCCCGGTCTGACCGCCTGTCGCAGCCTCTGCCCATGCCACCAAGTGGCCAAGCGTCAGCTGCATCCCAGCTCTACGCTGCTCCCACACAACGCTGTCCAAGAGAACGTCTGCAAAGGTGGAAGGAAATGCTCTAGATCTGCAGTGACTAGTGAACACTTGAAGTGTGGCTCTTCTGACTACAGAGCTGCGTTTCTGGCGTTATTAACTAAAATTTAAATGGCCACACATGGCTAGTGGCTAGTGGCCATGGGACTGGCGGTTTAGACTATTGTCCAAAGCTAGACAGTGTCCCTCTGATGCTCAAATAAATGGCTCGCTTCTCAGCGGAAGAAAACCTGAAGCTTTGGCAATTACCTCTTCCATGCTCTCCAACCTACGCCCCCTTTCTCTCTCCCTCTGTTACAGCATCACTCCTGCACAAGGCCTTTGCTTGTGCCGTGCTGCCCCCAACAGACACACACACTTCCCCTAAACATCTTTTTCAAAATTGCATTTTTAAAAATTATATTATTTTTATTGAAGTAATGTTAGTTACAGCACTGCACATGATTTAGGGATATAGGCTCACACCTACCCCATGCAAACTTTCATAGGTGGTTCCTGTAGTTCGAGACTGACCAAATGTCTCCCCCCAGAAAATGACCCTAAGTATCCTGTACCCCACCTTCCCCTGCCTCATTTCTTCAAAACACCAATGAGCGCCTGAAATAATAAAATACATGGTTATTCCTTCTTTCCTCAACAGACTGTAGAATCACAGAAACAGGGGTTTTGTCTCTCATACTCCATTTGTCTCCCAGCCTACAACGCCAGTGCTCAAATCACAACAGGCCCTCCATAGTGATGAGTGCAAGAATCATGAAGATTCCGGGCGCACAGTAGGTGCTCAATAAATGATCACTTCTGCTACAGTAATAATGCATTTTCATCTAGCAAGGCATCTCTCCCCTGAACAAAAAGAAATGTATTTTCTTCATCATTCTCGCCGCCCCCAAGCCCAATCAATCCAAGTTCAGGCTCTAACGCTGTATCGCCTAGTCCACTCAGCCAGGCCTGGCGTTCTCTTTAAATAAAAAAACAACAGAGGAAGGACACCCTCTCCCTCTCCCAGCATTCCAGCCTGTGGGTGCCAAGAAGCTGGAAGCTCCACACAGGAGGAAGTGCTGGTTGCGGCAGGGCAGCAGGCGGGCCTGACAGGCCTGGTTGCCAGGCAACCCCACCCCATCACTCACAAACACGGGCTAGGTGGTTCCACCGGGAGGGCTGCGTATTTACACAGACTCTTATCTGCCAGTGTTTGTGCCTGGCTTTCAGAGGACAAAGTACCTGGGGAGGGCGGGGACAGGCGCTGAAAGGAACCGGAGTCTGGACCTGGAGGCCACCTGTCTGCAGGAGGAGGCCAAGGATCTCCAGTTCCTGAAGGCCTACTGTGTGCAGTCCCTGGGTCACCCATGTAGCAGGGTAGGCACAGATGGGATGATGCAGGCGAGGCCTTCCCAGTGATGGCTGGTACCCTGAGAAGTACTCTGTAAATACGGACCGCTGCCATGGGCATTACTTTTATTCTCCTGGTATATGCTCATGAGACTTTGCCCGCAGCCTGCTGGCCAGGCTGACTCCACCTCTACGGCCACATTCCAGGTCCTTCTCTCTGTCCCTCTGGCCTCCAATCCAGGGTTTCTCTTCCTTGGCACTGGTGGCATTTGGGGCACATCGTTCTCTGACGTGTGGACTGCCCGGTGCATTGTGGGGTGTTGGACCACATCCCTGGCCTTGACCCAGTGCTGGTGGGAATGTAAAAGGTGCAGTTACTACAGAAAACGTCGCTGTATGATCCGGCAATTCTACTTCTGGTCTATCCCCCAAAGAATTGAAAGCAGGGCCTCAAAGAGATACTCATACACTTGTGTTCCTGTAAGCATTATTCACAGTCGCCAAAAAGTGGGCACAGCCCAAGTGTCCATTGACAGAAGACTAGGTAAAGAAAATGTGGTTTATAGACAATGGAATGTTATTCAGCTTCAAAAGGAAAGCAAACTCCCTGTGTTCGTGGACTAGAAGACTTAACAGTGAGACAATGTCCACACTCCCCAGAGCTATCTACAGAGTCAGTGCAAAATCCCCATGGCAATGTTTGCAGAAATAGAAAAAGCCACCCTAACATTCACATAGAATATCAAGAGATCACAAATAGTGAGGCAAGCCCTAGAAAGAAAATATTTGCAAACCATGCATTTGATAAGGGGCCAATATCCAGAAAATATTAAAAAAAAAAAAAAAAACACCTCAGCTCAACATAAAAAAAAACCTAATCACAAGATGCTAACATCACTTCTCAGGGAAATGCAAGCAAATCAAAACCAACAAAATATCCTCACAGCCAGCTGGATAGCCACTATAAAAATTTAAAAAAACAAAAACAAACAAAAAACAACCAAGAACAGCAAATAATAAGTATTGGCAAAGATAGAGAGAAGAGGAAACCCCTGTGCACTGTTGGTGGGAAGGTAATTTGGTGCCACCACTTTGGAAAGTGGGTTGGTGGTTCCTCAGACAATTAAAACTAGAACTACCACATGATCCAAGCAGTTGCACTTCCGCAGATATTCCTAAAAAACGGAAAGAGGGGTCTTGAGATATTTGCACACCTGTGTTCGTAACAGCATTATTCACAAAGCCTAAAAGGTGGGAGCACCTGATATCCACTGATGGAGGAATAAACGGAATGTGGTCTACCCTACAGAGGACACTATTCAGCCTCAAGAAGAAGGAGACCCTGACACCTGTTAGAACATGGATGACCCTCCCCCAAGGACATTATGCTAAGAAAAATAAGCCAGTGGCAGAGACATAAATATGAATGAGACTGTAAAGTAGTCACATTCATAGAGATAACCACAGCTCAGTGGTTACCGGAAAACACTGCCCCAGGCAGGCAGGGCCTCTGCCTCTGTCACTGTTCCCCACCAACCTCCAATTATCAAGTACTACTCAGAAGGAATGTTTCGGGGGATGCACAGAGGAGAGCCCACATGACTCAGAGCTCGAGAGAGTTTCACCACACACACACATACACGTGCACATGTGCACACACACCTGGGAGGCAGAAGTGGCCAAATCCATCCAGATAACAACCACCCGCTAACCCTAGTCCTCAAATGGGCCCCCATGCACAGGGCACCCAGCTAAGTAAGCACCTACCAAGGTTTCATGCAGACGCTGCAATGAACTATAAGATCGATATCATACAGCGAGGGAAACGGAGGCTTGGACAGGATGTGACTGGGCAACACAAGCTCTGACCCCGACGGGACATGAAAAAGCCCATGACGAGATTCCCAGTTCATCACTGGCCTTGGCTCTGCACTTTTCAGGGGGACAAAGACCTACGACAGAGAAGGGGGCGATCACCTTTGGTGGGGACTGTATTCCACAGTCACAAAAGAGTTTCCATTTACTAATCACTTGCTGTCAGCCAACGTTTACCTCTTGGCTGACGTCTTCATGGTTCCCTACCAGCGCGCATTATTATTGACCCATTTGAGAAACGAGGAAACCAAGGCTCTGGGAGAACAACCACTTGGCAGTGGTCAGACTCCCCCACTCAGGACAGACTGCAAGCAGCCCCCGTGGCAATAACTGGCATGGAGAGCATTCACCTCCATGAGTGGTGCCAGGTGTGTGGGGGCAAAGGGGTCTGCACGGTGGAGAAAGCTATTCTCAGGTCAGGGGCTAGAGGAAAGAGCTTCCTTCAGCACGAACCCACTTCAAAACCACCTTCTGGACTTCACATTGCTTGCCTCTTAATTTTTGAGTTTCTTCCCAGTCATCATTATTTACTCATCCATGGAAAGTTCCAGCAAAAGTCCAGCGTGTGTTCCAAGGAAGCAACACAGGCCCACTGCACATGCCTCAGAATAAGGGGAGCTGGTGCAGGCTCCAGTGGTGCCACCTGGAAGCTGTGTGTCCCTGGGCAAGCTGCTTCAGCACCTGCGCATCGGCTGTCTGCCGTGTCGGGTGGAAGGAAGTACATAGGCAGCCAGGGTGGCCGGGCTCCTGATGTGAAACCGTGGCCATGGGAGCAGCCGAGCAACGGCAAGCGCTTGGAGCTGCAGAGGGCTGGGCTGAAATATACAGGAGAAGCCCGCACACTCTCAGCAGAGCGGGGGGTGAGGGGGCAGCGGCTGAAACACCTGTCCAGGTAGCACACCTGACTAGCTGCACATAACTGCACGGTGAGCCACAGAAGGGCCCAGGGCCCCGCTCCCGGCTCAGGGCCTACTCTACCTACTTCCTGCCCACAGGCCTTTCCATTCCGTGATCTGGGACACACATGGCGTCCCCTGGGGCATGTCCTCCCCCACAAGCCTGGCAGTGACATGAGTACGTCAGTGGGGACACCTGACGGGCTGGGGAAGGGGGTGACCATGTCATGTAAGTCCTATCGGGGTGGAGTTCTGCTCCCTGAAGCTAAATCAGGAAGGAGGAAAGGTTCCCACCTCACCCCAGGGTAGCATGATTTCCCAGCGCCATGGCGACCACTCTGGGGAAAAGGGAACCCAGGGTATATTTTCCATGTTGCTCTGTCACGATTCCCCTCCCTGGATGATGCTTAGTGCTTATTATAACTATGACAACATCGGAAACATTTCTTGTGGATTTCCGCAAGAGGGGAAATGTCAGGCTTTCTTCTCCCTCTGGCTCGGTGTTGGATGTTGCCGCTCCGAGATGAGGCCGTCGGGTGTAAGAGGCTTCCCTGGGGCCGGGAGGCTCGAGTGCAGGGTGAGGCCAAGGTGACAGGGTGCCCCTCCCTCGGCAGGGGCATGCTGAAGAGACTGGCTAGCACCCGGCGATGCCCTCTGCTTCCTGCCCAATGCCGCTGAAGATTGAGGGGCAAGACAAGTAGAATCTAAAAGGGCTATCACTTCTCAAGTGCCCACTTAGTGACTGGGTGTTGGTGGGGTCCCATGGAGTCTTGGATGTTACAGTTATCTCCAGTGTACAGGCAGGGAACGGAGGCTCAGAAGAGTAAAGAAAGCCAAGCTGGATCCTGCAGCCAGTGAGGTGGTCGCAGGAAGTGAGAGTCCCCTGGGGCCACTGGTCACTTAATGCCAAATAGGCCAAGAAAATGACAAGTGCAGTGCAAGCCCGAGTCAGCAAGTAGACACTGGGAGGTGAGGCAGCATAAGAATTACATTACATGGAGGTAACTGCCAACTGGGGATTTGCATACATCTGGGGATTTGCATAGGTCTGAAGCACCTGGCAGCGGCTTACTGAAGGTGTGCTGTGAAGGAGTCTGCAGCTGCACCTGGGCGCAGAGGAAGGAGTGGCGATTGATTATGGATGTCTGCCCTGGGCGCATTTATAGGACGTGGTGGAACAGACAGCACATCTGCCAGTGCTAGTCTACTGTATACCCTTTTGGTGCAGGAGATTTCTCTCAGCCTTCCTGCTCTTGAGCTCCTGTTGGCATTAACTGAACTCAAATACAGAATAAAAAGTAGAAATATGTTTTGAAGAAGAGATTCCTTTCTCTGAATGCTAAATGACATCTCTGGCATTTATAAATTCAGGTGTGAAACTCATCTCTTACAAGAAAGTCAGATTCCATTCAACATGCACTTATTAGGCACTGACTGTATACTAGCATCTCTGCTCTCCCTGTGCTTAGTACCTAATAACTGCTTAACACAATTGTCCCAAGTGGAACAAGAGGGGGCCATGTCACACCCGCAGATAGAGTGGTCTCCACCTCCCTGACAAGAATGTGATTCGGACGTGGAAAATTACCTTCCTGCCCACAGTCCACTGGAAACACTTGGCCGTCGATTCCAGCGCCTAGAAGGGTGTTAGAATGCTGAGGAATGTGGGCACCAGATATGAGGGTGCCTCAGGAGGCTGCCGAGCATGGAGTCGAGGGTGGTCCCTCCACAGGCGATTTGTCTCTCTTTGCTAATTAGAAGTTCATGCCTCATTCTTTGATTTTTTTTTCAGCCCAAAGAGGAATCTTGGCTATGCTGCCTATAGTTTTTGGCAAGGGGTAAGGCACAGGAAAGAGAAACAGACATGGCATCTCCAGGGCTGAGAGGGAAGGTGTGTGTGGAGCCAGCCAAGAGTGCCCAGTTTTTATCTCTAAGCTGCAGTTAGAGGTCTCACTCTCCCTTTGGCCTGAGCAACCTCAGCCACCACCGGGTGGGGGGAGCCACAGGGTGTCACAGTCACCTCCCCTGTTTGAAGCTGGCACTGGGACTGGCAGTGGAGTTTGTTTGGAATATGTGTTCTTCATCAGGAGAGTCTTAAACAATCTCCCTTTCTGGCCTGACGAGGAGGAAGGCATCTCTGAGGCCAGAGCTTCCCCCAGTGCAAACAGCTGTACCCAGCCCGGCCGGCCGGCTTTCAACTCTGTTGCTTTTACAAATAAGGTCCTGGGTCCTATTTCCCACATTCCTGCAGCCAAGTCTGGCCAGTCTCCTGGAGACATAAAGACTGGGGCTGGAGACCAGGACGAGGACACTGTCCTCACCCACCTTCTAGAAAAGCAGCAGGGAAGAGGTGGGGAGAGTCAGAGCAGGCTCCACCAAGACAGACAAAAACCACGAGGCCCCTTAAGAAGCAGGGAGGCTCAGCCAGGTTGCTGGGGTCACTGGGCTGAGGACCCATCATAATAACTTTCATTCCCAGTCCACGGCCTCATACCTTCTCCGGCCTCAATTCGCAGCTGACAAGCTACTTCCTATTCCTGGGGGGTGGAAGGAAAGCTGTCTCCTACTAGGATGCTCCCCTCAAAGACGCCTTTGTCCTAATCCCCAGAACTAGTGCCTGTATGACTAGGTATGGCCATACAGCCAAGGGACTTTGCAGATGGGACTGAGTTAAGGGCCCAGATATAGGAGAGGAGCCTAGGTGTGCTGGCAGGCCTGTGCCCTCACAGGTCCTTATGACTGGGAGGCAGGATGTCAGAGGCAATGTGAGGACACAGGTGGGAGCACCGTGAGGACAAAGGTGGGAGCACCGTGAGGACAAAGGTGGGAGCACCGTGAGGACAAAGGTGGGAGCACCGTGCGGACAAAGGTGGGAGCACCGTGAGGACAAAGGAGGGAGCATGTGTGGCCACGAGCCAAAGGAAGCAGGTGGCCTCCAGAAGCAGGAAAAGGCCGGGACCAATTCCCCCACACGACGGTCAGGAAGCAGGCAGTTCTGCTGACACTTGACTTTGGCCCAGCATCCCAGTGACTTCAACACCTGCAGAACTGTAAGATGATGAGTATATGGCTTTAAGTCTCAAAGTCTGTGGGAATGTGTCACGGGAGTCCTAGGAAACTCAGGCACCCACATGGGACCTCGAGTCCGCATTACCAGCCCACTGAATCCACGATGTGGCGGACATTGTAAGTGGCCACTGAGCTCTGACGGCCGCCCTCCCGCTCTCCCCACCTCCCACAAGAGGACATGCCCTAGTTACATGACTGATTCTGGCCAATCTAACATGACAGGAGGTGACACCACTCAGTTCTGGGGCCAAAAGACTACACCGGAGCTCTGAGCGCCAGCGTCCCGCCCCTGCGCCACCGAACTCCAGAGCTGAGAGGCGACAGCATCACCAGTCTGATGACCCTCCGTCAGCCCGGCACACCACCCACTGTTCGTGGGCAAGGTCCACGCGGGCCCTCCATGAACATGCCAACTTGAGTCTGAACACACTGGTCCTGAGTGCCCAGGACTCGGGAGTCTGGGTACGGCAGCACCAGCGTCCGTCCTGACAAGACACACGGCCCCCCTCCGTGGAAGTCCCCATACACAGCTGGAGGAGCTGCCCATTCCTGTCTCGCTCTCCAGAAGCAGCTGCCACCGAGGCCAAAGACCCCTCCAACACCCTAGAGTCCCCTACAATTTCCACCTGGCAAGGGGGAAGTCCACCTTAGTCACTGTGCAGTGAGCGCGTCTTCCATAAGTGGGGGGAAGGGAGAGATGGAGCAGCTCCTGCACCCACTTCGTGTCCCACGTGCCCCCGAGGGGGGCACACCAACAGCTACAGGCAGCCACATGCCTGGCGGGACTTGGTCCTTTGTACTCCCTTCCCTGGGCCCCACAACAGAAGAATTTACCTGGAACCAACAACGGGGAAGAGAACCTTCCCCGTTCTCTGTGGCTCTGCCGGCACACTCTGCCATGTCTGTGGCTGGGATTTTAGGAAGTTGATGGATATTTTCAGAGCTTTATTGTCCCATTTGTCACTTGCTAATTACTTAGGAGTGACTAATCAGAAAACAGTGGCAAGGGAGAAAAACACTCCCATTTTCTTGGCTTTCTGTTGCCCATGGTTACTGCGAATCCTCTGGATTTATCTGCTGGGGGAGGGGGAGATTTTCTTTGTCTGTGAGACTTGTCACCAGTGGGCAGAGCCGGGGTCTCCAGAGACTCTGACTTCAGCCTTCCAGTACTTTCTGACTCTAAGCAGGTGAACTACAGAAGTACAAACAGCCCCACTGAGGTCCAGCTTCTCTTGGTCACAAAAGTATGAGACTGGGCCATACCAGGAGCACAGAGGGTGGAGGCCATGTAGACAGTCTTCCATGGGATGACACCTGGCCACCATGGAGGCCCACACTGCCATGGGATCAGCCTAGAGCTAGAGCAGAAGCCAAAGTCCCCCACTGCCCTCCCAAGCCCTCAAAGGACAAGGCCCTAAAGCAGGAGGACATACCATTTATCCACTGTACTCTCCTAGCTGGGCTCCCTGCCACACACACATACAATCCTTTTGGCTGCCGTCTATTATTATCCCATTTCACAGATGGGAATACTGAGGCTCAGAGTGCATGCAGGACTAGTCTCAGGTCACACATGAGGGTGAGGCAGAGACCTGGATTTGATTCCAGGTCTCTCTGCATCCATGGTGAGAGTAAGGGGAGAAGAGGCAGGACTAACGCGTGCCAGTGCCTGGAGCGCGTTACTTCAGTCTTACCGCCACAGTGTGGGGTGGTGCCAGGTCACACACAAGTGTGTGCCACACAAGCACTCATTGTGGTGTACACGCAAGTGCACGTGCAGACATGCATACAGGGGCATGCCGACACATGCGTACAATATGCCCACACACGCGTACACACAGACACACCCCTGATACTCACACAGACGCAGTTTCACAGCATGGAGAGGGAAGCAGACACGAGTCACCCATGAGCGACCTGCCAGCACCCTTACCCTACCCAGCACCAGCGGGCCTGCTCTGGCTCCCTTGACCAGGCCACCAAGGCTTCACGAAGGCTGGCCCTTGCCCCTGCTGTCCTTTGGGGGCGGTTTCATCACTGATGGTGATTTCCAAAGACAATAAAAAATAGAGAAGCCTCAGGCTGCCCTCAGGGCTGCGTCTTCAAATCCCTCAGTGTCTGTACATGCACACATATACCACACACGTAAGTCCAGCCCTGAGAGGCCTCACGAGGGCTCATCTCCTAAGGGGCACTAGAGCAGGGCTAGCATGGAAAAAAGGGAGGGATCCGCTCAGAAGAATTTCCCAAGGGCCCTCCGCAGGGCTCCTGACCTCCAGAGTAATGAGGGTCTGATGAAGAAAGAGCAGCTGAGGAATGAGCAGCCGCAACTGCAAGGCTGATGTTTTCCAGGGTGAAGTTCCTGCCCATGGGGTGATTTACCAGCGAGGCGTGTACTCACTGCCCAGGAAGCCCTCATGGCCCTCGACACTCCAGCTGGCCCCCGCTCCCACTGGGGCATCACGCCAGGGGCCAGCTGGGAGCCAGAGACCCTCTCCCCTCAGCCAGCATCTACAGGACTGAGGGTCTGCTCTGCTGCTGAATTGACCAGTCATCGGAGAGCCCTTCCCACTGACGGCTCTCCGTGTGCCCGGCCTCGGGCTGCACTCTCTGTCTCGGTCAACAGTGACAGAGGGAACGGTCAGCGCCGGGGCTGAAGGAGACAGGCGCTGAGTTCAAATCCCAGTTCTGTCAGTTCTGACACCAGCTGGTTTCTGATGGAGTGAGTGGGACAGAGGCTGGGAAACAGGGCGTCGACCACAGGCACTTGGCAAAGTCTGGAGACGTTTTTGGTTGTTACAACTGGGGGCGGGTGAGACTGGCACGGAGTGCATCTAGGATGCGGAAACTGCTGGCATCCTACGATGCCACTGAGAATGATCCAGGCCCACGTGGCCGGGTGCTGGGCTGGTAACACAACGCCTGGCTCAAGGTAAGCCCATCAGAAATGTCGGTGGTGATTCTCACATCCAAACTGTCCAGCAGGATACGACTGTCCCCACAGAAGGGAGCCACGAGGCTGCGGCCTGCACCTGACACACTGCCCCCACCTGCGCCCCTCTCTCCCATGACCCCGGGCAGAGGGGCCCCACCAGCCTGTGGAGATGCCACATGCTCTCTTTGCTCCCCCAGAAGTGTAAGCGAGTCTCCCTGTGTGCCCCATCACCCCCAAGCTTTGCAAAGGGAACAAGGGCTAATTCCTGAACTGTTTTCTTGGGCATCGGATGGACACATTTGGCCCTGCAGCCAGCTCAGGTCAGGCACCTCCTCCCAACTTCCCTTCAATCCCACTGCCATCACCCCTGCTTTTGCCAAGAATATGGACTGTCCTCCAAGGCCCATCTTGCTCCCCTGAGCAAGATGCCCCAACATCCTCCAAGTTGGCCACCCTGGCCAGGCAGGGGTCTGTCCCCAGAGGTAGCACAGGGTCTTCCACCCCAGGCACTGCTGCCCCACCTCTACTCCGTGTTCTTTTCACATGACTCAGGCTTCGCTGGAACATCCCTGCCTGGAGCAGGCCAGGCCTGGCTAGGCTGCCCCGCTCTGTGCACATCTACGCACGGACAGCCCTGGACGGTAACGGAATCTGAGCCGTCTGCATCCAACACTGCGAGGGCACAGGGCCCTCCTGAGCGCCACACCCTTAAGCCAGGGCTCAGGGCAGAACTTTCCGCAATGGTGGGAGTGGTCCGCTACGGGAACCACATCCCAACACAGGGCGGTGGAGCATGGGAGACGTGGCTGGTGCACTGAAGTACTGAGATTTTTTTTTCTTTAATCTTAATTAAATTGGAAAAGCCACGTAGCTACTGGCTCCCCCTGGACAGCACAAGTTCCAGGACAAGCCCAGCGTAGTGAGTGCTCCATACCCACTGGCTGAGTGAACGAGTGAACCAGTGAACGAATGACGGGCTGATGTTCATCCTCCGGCTTTACTGCCTCTGTTGTAACTGTCTGACATGGGTTTCCTCCAGCTCGCTTTACCTGCACTGTTTCCTATGGCTCCTGGGACCTCAATATTCAGTGACTGAATGAACGAGTGCTGGGCAGCTCAGACCCCTCTCCCTTCCCCACCAAGCCAGCGGGAAACCCCTGTGAAAAGGACAGCAGTCCCACTGGCTGGCTCTGATGGCATTTGCCACAGGCACTGTCCCGGGCTCTGTCTGCCTGGTGTCGCCACCAAACTCCTGCTGCCACCCTGCCCCAGTCCTTCCTCTCCCCATGCCGTGGAAGAAGTAGGGCAGGTCCATTTGCTCCAGACTCAGAGGAAAGGATTAGGGCTTCTTTTTTCCCACAGCGGCTGCTCCCTGCCTCCCTGCTCAGGTTGCAGGCCCCCACCCCAGGAGATGTGAGGAAAAATTATAACTCGTAAGAATGAGGATGAATGTGAGATTCTATTAGACAGCAAGTGTCTTTCATCCCCGACTGTCGGCTGTGATGCTCCCGACACTGCTATGCACGAGCAGCCTTCGTGCTCCTCACCCCCAGCCCCCGCCTGTCCCACTTCCTTGCGAAGTAGGTCGCGGAGGATTCTCCCTGCACTCCCTAGGTGTGCCTGGGGGAGGGGGGGTGGCACGGCTTGAAGCAGATAGAGGAATTCTCTGCCAGCACGTAGGGCCCTTTGCTCATTCAGCAGAGACTTAGCCTTGCAACTGCGTGTGGCAATCCCGTGCAAAGGCCCTGGTGTGCGTGGGAGGGTGGGCAGGCGGGCTGGCTCCTGTGTCCCAGGAAATGCTCAAGGCCACTGTCACAGGGAACGATGCCAAGGAAGGTTCGGTGTCTAGAGAGGAAGCACATCAGTCGAGGGGGGACTAAGTGCATCATCCCGCTGCACCTACCACACCCCAACTGTGTTACCCGGAGCTAGTCCCTTCTCTCTGAGCCTCACTTTCCCATGTGGAAATGGGGGTGATGCCAGCTCCTGCCTCAGAGTAGTGTGGATCAAACACATTCACAGAGGTCAGGTGCTCAGCGCGGGGCCTGGCCAAGGGGCAGTGCTCACCGCACAGGTGTTAGTGATGCGGTTTGCAAAGTCTCCTTCAGCTACATAAACAAGCACTTGGGAAGGAACCCAAGCCGCCGCTCTTTCATTCTGACACGGAACTCCTGCCAGGCACTGTGCTCAAGGCTGGCGACTTAAAGGGGGTGGGACACTGCGCCTGTTCCAGGTAGCGGATCATACGCTAGGGTGACGGGCGCGCCACGTCAAACGCAGGGGCTGTGCAGGGTACGCAGGTCTCGTAGGAGGCCCGGTGGCTGGACAGAGGGCAGAAAAAGGACCCCTGGCTGTGGGCCAGCATCTTCAAAGGTCTCAGAGTGCACAAGATCATGGGTTCTTTGGGCAATAGCAAAAGGCCCTCTGTGGCAGGGGCACAGAGTGCCTGGTGAAGAACTGGCAGGAGATGAAAATGAAAAGACGCCATCTGGGCCAAATCGGGCCTTCTCTGCCAGGAAATAAGGAGTTGAACTTTGTCCCCGGGATGACAGAAGGGTTTTAAGTACCCATCATAAAGTTACTCAGCTCTGGGGATGGGTGCACATCCTCCACACACACACAAACTCACAGGCATGTACACATGTGTGCACAGACAGAACTCTCCACACCCACGTACACACATATACATGCTCCACACACACATATGCAAATACACAAATATACACAGTCACGTGTATTTACAAACATACACACAGTCACAGATACACAAATGCACATCCATACAAATCACTTTCACAGACACATTCACACATGCACATAAATACACACACACGCTGTACACGCTGGTAAGCTCCTCAGTGCACTGGATTCTGAGCAGAAATGGGAGCCCCCAGGCCCAACAACGAGCAGAGACAATGTGTTCTGAGAGCCTCGAGAGGCCTGGAGACTGGCTTCAGGCTATCTTGGAGGAGGAAGTGTTTATCAACAAGAAGTTCCCTGCATGCGTGCCCACGAGCGTGTGCACACACACACACGTGTACACACACGCACTCACCCTCAAGGAGAGGATAGCGCTGCTAAAGGCCTGTGCAGGCTATGCCCACCATGCACGGCACCAGCTAGACTGCAACAAACACCCAGCACTTTCCAACTGCACAAATTTCCAGCTGGGTCCTTGTTTTTTTAAAAGGCAAAAACCCTTCCCCTTTCCATCACCCACATTTGAAAGGGAAGTGAGCCAGCTCTGAGGATTCGGAGCTGCAGTGCAGGAGTGGGGAGGGGTCAGGAGACCCAACGAAGGATGGGATAATCAGGGTGGGACAGCCCCCACAGCCATGACTGCAGTGATTCTCACTCCCTTTCCCTTACTCCTCAGCTGACACCCTCCAGAGCACGCGTACCCCGAGTCGGCGCACTCGCAATGAAGCCTTCTCGTGGCAGGTGAGTGCAAAGATAACCGTGATGAAGTTCCTTTAGAAAGCTGCATCTCCTACATAGGATAAACCTTTACTGTGCAAGATGGTTCACACCAGCAACTAGCTCCGTAAACCCTTCCTTCAAGAAGAAAGTGGAAGTTCAGATGGAAGGAACTGCTGGATCAGAGCCGGACTGGACAGTGCATTTTTAAACAATGAATTCAGTTAAACAGTTGAATTCAATGAAACAATGAATAAACTCAGTTATTTCTCGGAAGGCAACCCACTTGAGCCAAATAAGGATTTCTCCTTGTCTACAAGCTTGAAGCTCCATCCTGGCTGGGCCTAATGCAAAAGCCAGGCACTGTTGTATCCCCACCCTAACGCTAGAGGGGGAAACTGAGGCACAGAGCGGGGCGGTGACTTGCCCAAGGTAACAGTACAAAAGGCAGGACTGGAGCCCACCCAAGGGCAGGCTTACACACTTGACCCCGACTTCCCACTCAGCACATCCAGCCCCGTGGCCCCACCGGGACAGGACAGGGCCACAGCACCTTCACAGGGTCCAGGAGGACAGCGGCACAGTCCTTAACAGCCCTGAACTTCAAGGTGGGGTTGGTGGCTAAGGCAACATCTCAGCAAGAAGCGGCAATCAATGGGGGCAGATGTGACAGTTTCCAAATGTCCTCACGGGCCAATAATGAGGGTTCTTGGCCTTCGAGTGGTCTCGGCTGAGATGGGGGCTGGAGGAGGGGGGCAGGACAGCTTTCTGCTCAGTGCAAGACAGCCATGCCCTCGACCATGGGTGCCAGTCTGTGCTGTCTCAGGACCTCCCTGTCTGCAGGTTCCAAGCCTGACTCAGCCCATCTATCAGATGGGTATACTGAGGCCCAGAGGGGTGAAGAAGCACCTACTCCTGCCAGCAAGCAGTAGGCAGGGCCAGGAGTGGCACACAGATTCCAGCTCAGCAAGGGGTCAGACGAACAACGCGCTTCAGAATAACTCCCTGCATCTATCGACCGGTCACTAAGCCAACAACAATCCACAGCCCACCAGAAAGCACAGTCCTAAGTCAATCTTGACATTCGTCGCCACTGTCGGAAGCTCCTTTTCTCCACTCTCTGTGCTAGCGATGGCGTTTGGGAGGTGAAGTGGGTGTCCCCCCGTATTCACAGGTAGAAGCCCTAATCCCAGAGTGATGGTGTTGGGCAGTGTCTGGATGAGGTCTCAAGGGCAGGCATGATGGGATTAGTGTCCTGAAGAGAGGAGGCCAGAGCTGGCTCTCTCTCTGCCCACACTGGGCACCCCCACCCCCAGGACTCAACAAGGCCCCTGGCATATTCGTGGAGCCCCGGAAGCACATGCTGAGCAAACAGACCCCGGCATCTGGGCCTGGCCCCTACAGCAGCCCTCGCTCGTGGAAGTGAATGTCATCTCCCTCACAGGCTTTCCACTTGCAAGGGACCAGTGCCAGCTCCTTCCCAATGAAGGAGGCCACACCAGCCAGCCCGCACCACAGCATCTACCACAGCCTACTGGTGCGCGCAGCTCAGACAAGGCAGGTGGCTTTTGCACTGTGCTTCAGAGAGCAAAATCAAAAAGGGACCATGACCTTCATGCCCATCAGCTGCGGGAGGTGGGGTGATGGGGGAGACCTTATCATGGATTTTGATGTAGCAACTGAGTAAGGCCCACTACTATCAGAATCTATCTTTCAATACCTTCCTGAGGCCATCTAAACAACAGGGCTTCTCCCCACTCTTCGATTGTTCTCTCACCCACCCCTCTCCCGGCTATTCTTTTGTAGCAACACTATTGAGACTTTGAGTATTCCATTTGGGTTTCATAAAAATCACCACCCTTTTTTCGCACTCGTAGTTCATAAGTTTATGGAATCTTCAAGGAAACTGCTACACCTCACTACAGTCACACCTATAACCAGCACAATCAGGTCTGGGTACAAACACAATGGGCTCTTGGGAAACACAGCAGCGGCAGGAAGGAGAGTGTCTGGCTCCCAGGGAGCCCATCAGGGTGACTCACAGAGGCAGGGAACAGAAGGGTGCTGGTTAACCCGGCCACGCTGTTCGGTGAGGCTCCAGCTATCTCTGCAGCCAGAGACGCAAGTCTGGTCAGGATGGTTTATAGAGTCATAAAAAGTGGGAAATCAAAATTCAGAAAGAGATATACAATATACAATAAATGGTACACAATAAAATTCCTTGGTGTTTAAACAAACGAAATGACACTATACACTTTCTATGGAACCATCTGTTTGAGTGTAAAAATGTACAAAAAAGATGCAAAGGTTGGGGTGGGGCTGGGGTTGAAGGAAGGGGAACCTGACATTTCTCCGTAAGACATCATTTTTGGCAAGAAGAATGTATATAAATGTTAAGTATATAATTGACTTTTCCTTCAGTCAACAAGATTTAACAGGAGAGTTGAGCACTAAATACACCCAAAGCCTGATAAGTACATGGCTTAAAAATAAAATCAACACTCAAAATGAGAAATATTTAGCTGCATCCCTGAGGCGCAGCAGGCGGGCGGATGGCCTGGCCAGAGGCATCCCGGGAGGGAGCTTGACAAGGAGCAGAACCAAAAACAGTCGTGGATTCATCAAACCAGCAAGCTCTGACCGCACACCAAGGTCATCGTGCGCACGCTGCAGCCAGGGGCTCTGGGCCCTTGACCTGTCACTCCGTCGAGCAGGATACTCTGACAAATGCCCCTCGTGACACCAGAGGGCCCCTTCAAGGTGGCTGTGTTGTGCCACGGCTGTTGTCTCAGTCACTGAGAATGCCTGTGTCCACCACCCACTCACCAGTGATTAAGTGGGTCCCTACAACACACCTGTGCTGCAGCATCTAGGGACCCCAAAGCACCAAGGGACAGAACTACATGACATGTGCACCATGCTTGCGCCCAAAAAGAGAGCTGTCTACCCTCCCCCAGGTGGGGGTAAGTACACAGAGAGCTCCTCAAGGGTCCCTGTGGAGGTGGCACTGAAGCTGGGACTGGACGGAATCAGGCAGGAGCGAGCAAAGGTGGGAGAGACAATGGGTCTCTGTGAAGAGCACGGCACTCGCCCCGAGTGGCAGAAGGTGCGCTGGGCTAGCAATGGAGATGAGACTGGTTGGTGGCGCCGGCAGTGAAGGCCTGGTTGGTGGAGAGGCGGGAAAGACTGGTTCAGACAGACACACATCTGGCCTGGCAGCCCAGGTCAAGTACCGTGACTCTTTCCTTAAAATGACAGGGAACTATGCCAGGGCGTCTGAGCAGATGTACGGGCTTGCATCAGCACGTGCCTTTTGCTTGTGCCCAGTGGAAAACACTAACTTCACAGTCGTGCTCCAAAATGGCCCTCGTTTTCGGCATTCTCCGTGAGCCCTGCAACATCTGTGCCAAGCCCCCTAGAAGAGCCAGACACCACAGCTGCTCCCGCCCGTCAGGATCAAGCCCCAAGGACAGCCTGGTTAGAGCCCCGCCAACCTTCTGCGCAAACCCTCAGTCTGCTGGGCTGGTGGAAACATTCCCCAAATGTTTGTCTGCGCAGTTGAGGCGCCTGCTTGGAAAATCCCTGCTGCAAGCATTTCTTTCTCCCAGGCAGCTACACCCAACTGTTTCTGCTGCAAGACTCTGCGTCACCAAAGGGATATCCCCAGCTAATATGACAGTCAAAGGAGTTGGAGAATCTGGGCTGCCTGAATTCAGGGTAGTCGTGCCCATCGGTGTGCTCCTCCCTACACCATCTGATCGCATCTCCTGGGTGCACGAATGTACGTGCTGGTGTCCTGACCCCTGGCGAGCCTGTAAGCAGAGGGTGATGGCGTCGTTCTCGGAGGTCAGATTTTCTGAAAGCAGAAGAAAACTATAACTTTTGTTTTCACTTTAAATGAACACAATCTCCACTGCATGGGGCTAAAATGAATGACCTTAGAAGGAATCAACCTGCCTGCGGGGAAAAGAGAATCAGAAAATCCTATCATTGCCGCCATCCTAACACAATCTTAGCGTGCGATGCCATATGCTATTTCTACCTCAACGCCTTTTTCTAGTTTCTTGGAACAAGGCTGCACCAACACATCCTTTTTCGTGCAATGAACATCAGTGTGACTTGGCTTTAAATGGCAGGGAATAGATCACCACCCCGACATTACTGAAAACGAGAGAATCCACAGGATCAGACCAGACCCAGAAAATCATATAAGACAACCATCAAATCGACTTTCTACCCAAACCAGGCTCTTCTTAAATTGCAGGTATCCACCATTCAACTTCTGAAGAAAGAATATGGAGACCCATGCTAGCCTCAAGCAAACCCACTGGAAAAAAATGTAGCCAGCCCCATTGTACATTCACGACTGAGGACGAAATGGCTTTGCCCGCTTTGTTCCAACGACCCATCCCTTGTGACCACAGAGAACAGCCTCTTTTTTTTGGGTGGTTCTGCCTCTTCTGGCAGCAGGAGACCCTTGTCTCCCTGTTTACCTGAGCATCTTCCCTCCCTAGGCAACTCATCGAGATGGTGGTCACGGACAAGTTCTGAGAAAGAACAAAGACGGTCCCAACCCTGCCTCTCCTCCTTCCAACGCCTAATCGAAGGTCAGTCATTTCACCTGCCAAAGCCCTGGCCCGTCCATCTAAAAGTGGGTCCGTGGCAGTACCCACCTGCCGTGAGCTGTGCAGGTGCTTGGCACAGCATCCAGCCTGAGGCAGGCCCCAGACAAATGTCACTGCTGGTTGTTAGTGCTCCAACCAGAACACCTGGCCTCCCGCCCGACTTACTTATACTCTGCATCCAGGGTGTTGCTCCTCCCTCAGGGATTCTGGCTCACAACCTTTGGCCTGTACTCCACCCAGGCCATCCGTGTTGCTCACAGTATCACAGGTACTTCGTGGCTCCACGGAGAGGCTTCGGGAACACCCGTGTCTAATTCCTCTGCTGGTCATTTGCGATTGGGGTCACCCTACCCTTTCTATTCAACTTTATGTCTCAGGATTCCCCGAAACCCCAAGGCCAGTTGCCTTTCTCATGCCTCCAAGAAGCAGGCCTGGAGCTGGGGTCTCGTTAGGTTAGTTGTAAAGTCACACAAGTATCAAGTCATGCAAAAGATACCCGACAGAAGCATAGACACCCGCCACCGCTCTCTGAGAAGCCACAGGCAAAACCACTGGGTGTTGGATGGCAAGAGAGGTCGGGGCAGTGACCCTGGAGTAGTCACTGGCCAGGGGTACGGGACTGGGTGCAGAGGGCGGGTCATTCCATTCTGTGTCTGATCTGGGTGCTGGGGAGACCTGTGTATTTAGTTAGCAGAAATTCACTGATAGGTACAGTGCCTGCATGTTTCCGGGTGTATATTATGTTCCCATAATGTTTAACTAAAAAAAGCAAAGCAACAACAGCCTGCCTCAGTTTCCTCCTCTGTAAAATGCATCCGAGGGCGGTCACCGCACCTACTGCAAAGGTCTCTCTGCCCGTGCTGTTTCTCCCTTGGCCTCCAGCCCAACATTCTGTCCACCTCATTTCTAAAGGTCATGAGCCAGGCATCCCTCCCAGGGTTGGCTCCAGAATTTCATTTCCATGGACTATAAAGTTCTGGTCACACAACAGTGTCAATATACTTAAGAACGACACACTTAAAAATGGTTAAGATGATAAATTTTATGTATTTTACCACAATTGAAGGGGGGAAAAGATGGATCGTCTGATCTTGAAGGTCAATTCATCGTGCCCCGGAGTTAATGACTTGGTGAGAAAGGTACCAAGTTGTACCCCCTGAGGCTTGTATTTTTAAAAATGTTTGCCCTAAGGCATGGGAAGATGAGTGAACAGAAAACAGGATATGTTTTCTATATTTGGGGAAATATTCAAACACACAGGGATTTAGACAAAGACTAGGAAAAACAGGCACAATGACAGCACTTGTTTCGGACAGTAGAATTTCTGATAATTTCTATTTTTCTACACTTTGAATATTTCACGTTCATGAATCATAAGACTTAATGAAAATAAATAAACATTTTGTGACCTGATCAGGCTCCTCCCCTTTGTACAGTATCTGTTTTAGTCCACACTTTTGTTTCTCTGTAGGTTCCTCTGTCTCTCAGAGAAAACACCCCTGTCCTCCCTTCCTCATGAAAATCGGTTTCAGTCCTTCCCCAGCTGAGCTCAAACCCTGCCTCAGCGTCCTTCTCAGCGTAGTGCTGCCGGAAGTCCTAGCCCAACGAAACACACCTTCTCCTCCTACCAACCCTTGGTCTTGTCACTTTTTCTCTGAGTGCTCCTAAACCCCCCAGTCCAAAGGTTGGGGGCTGGGGGAAGAGACGAGCTGTACTCTTAGTCCCCATCTTGGTTCGAAGCCTCGGGACAGGACACTGGGAACCAGCCCTTGAGACCATGCTCTCGAGAACAAGAGCATCTTCCCTCTGCAGGAAAACATTCTTGACTTCCTTCCCAATGGAGACCCCCTCTTTCCATGGTCCTGTGATGAGGGAGGCTTTCAGCCTGACAGCTAGTATGAACACAACCTGGGCTGACGTGCCCAAGCGCAGGGCTCCAGGCCGAGGTGCCGGATGACGCGGTGATTTCTGACTTCTGCAGCAAGGCTTCCAAGCACCTTTGGTCATCACCGTCCCAACGAGTCCAAGAGCCCAGTTACTAGTTTTCACGGCAGCCAAGTTGCTCCTCGTGTAATTTTAAAGTAGTTAGGGGTTATCTGATTTCAGAGTTTTTACAGGGAAATTAATCTTCACGTTGGCTGGTTACGGCTGCTCTGCAGACCATGTGAGGGGAGTTCCGAGCGCCAGCTCATGGGTTTGTACTGCAGACAGACGCGCACACCATGGAACACGCAGGCGCGAGGCTACTCAGCAGTGAGGTTCTTTGGGGCCCTGGGAGACACAACCAGGAGCACAGGCGGCCCAGGACACAGGAACTGACCTAAAGAGCTTGCAGCTCATGGGGGATATCCGAGAGTGTCAGGTTCATTATTGCAATAGCTCATCAGTGCTTTGAGAGTGTGGGGCCGTCTCAACAATTCAGTGAGTAGAGCGGGAGGAGGACAACGGAGTCTAGTATTTGCCCTTGGGGATATCCTGAAAATTCAAAGACATGTGACTGCAATGTTTGCTATGAATGCCACTCAAAAGCAAAAGGTCTGAGTGAGGTTGGGCCTTACAGAAAGTCAGTAACACGGACGGAGGTAGTAATAATTGTATCACTAGTAACGGATTAAAGCCTTTTATGTGCCAGATATGCTACTTCGTACTCACACATTTCATCTCATCTTGTTAATAACTGTGTGCCAGGTAGGTATGCCGAGCCGGCTTAGAGAGATGGAATTTGCCACATTAGTTAGGGCGGGCAGGAGCATTCCAGGGATGCACACCAGGAGCAAAAGTGACAACGTACAAAGCACAGGCAGCATCATGAGACGTGTCCTAGAAGGTCAAAGACACTGGGAATTATATGCCTATGAGGTTCAGTGACACCAACTAGCCGAGTGACCTGGGCAAGTTACTTGCTCTGTCTTAGTTCCTTCATCTTGAAAATGAAGGACCATGAATTTAGAATAACCAAAACAGTACGGTGATGGAGCAAGGGTGGTAAACTAGCAGGTGCTAACAGAAAGCCTAAAAGTGATGTTAGCACCTACTAAGAATGTTTAGCTACGGTAATAGTGATGTTTTAAAGCAATGGGAAAAGGAACCAGGATTCGGTGGAGGAAAAGAACTGCATACCCACCTTACATCATATAGCAAAAACTAATTCTAGATTAATTCTAAGTTTTTAAAGCACTAAGACATTTAATTAATAAGTCATGAATTAAGGCACTAATGGAACCATTTGGATCTGACCACAGAAGTGAAACTTCTGTAAATACCCCAATAAAATGAAGAGGCTGGAGTAAAGCAGAAATGGAGAACGACTTCAAAAGGGATGATAACTTTTCTGTGTTAAGAAGCCCCTAACAACGATGTGCTTGAAAAGGCACAGACCCTGGTTAAAAGGCAACACACAAAGAAGTTGAGCAGAGTGCAAAAGAAACACAAATGGGAAGCCATAGGCGCAGGGAGTGAATGAGAGTCCGCGAATCCACACTCTACTGCAGAGTTCGGGTCCAGGCCAAACCAGCCTGTGCGCTCCTGCTGGTGTGGCCAAAGGCTGTTCCCCAGGTCCTGGCCACAAGACATGGCCTGACCGTAGACTGCCCGGAACAGACCAGCGCAGGAGCCCCGGCACAGACACGCACCCAGCAGTCTGGGGAGACACGCGCTCACAGAGTGGCTTTGGGGCTGTGAGCAGGGCTCCTACGGGGGCCCCCTCTGGTCCCTCCTAGAGTAAGACAGGGGGTCCTCCTTCCCCATCCGTGACCTCCTGGGTGGACAGGCAGGGGAGGCAGGGATGGAGGGGGTCTCCCTGTGGCTCCCCAGCTTAGCATTCACTTGGCCCTGTTCATGGTCCAGGGACCCTCTGGGTGCAGCACGTGACAGTGATGCACATGACAGGAGCTTATACAAGAAGCTGTCATCACTGAGTGCTTACTCTGGACTTCGTCCACCTTCACTCCCGTGAGCAGAGAGGGTCTGCAAAGCTAAACTAATTCATTCACTCATCTGCTCACTCAGCAAGTATTTATGGAGCATCTACATGTATCAGGCCCTGTTACAAATGCTGGGACATGAGGGAGACAACACACAAAAAGCCCTGGTCTTTCCAGCAGCAGAAACAGCAAACAAAGTAAGTATGAAATACAGTCCATTAGATGACAATAAGTTCTAGAGAGGACAGATAAGGCAGGGAACAAGAAATAAAAAACTAGGGGTGGGGGGCACCAACAGTGAGGATGATGAGATAACAAAGTGGTGACCTCTAAGTAAAGAGCAGAAAGAAGATGGGGAGGGGGCGTGGCTATTTGGAGCATCCCAGCTGAGGGTCTGGTCAGCCTTTGCGCCTCCAGGGTTGTCCGGTCAGGGGACCCAGGTGTGCAAGCCACGGAGTGAGTCCCCACCCAGCCACAACGCCTCTGTGACCGGTCTGGAGCCCCCGTGGGACACCAAGGAACCTGGCTTATCCCTGAGGGGGCATCCATTGCATGCCATAGCCTCGTCTGCTTCCAGGGAAGCGTCTCCTGAGCAGCACTGGACGAGCCCAAGGCAGCCCCCCTGGAACCAGAGTGGATAACTAGCCCTGTCCCTGGGGAGGCACGAGGCTATTTTCAGGATTTAAAAAGTACTCGAAGAGAAGCTGCAAAAAAGCTAGGGGATTTATCAGTTGGGTTCCAGTTATTGCCTGGCAGGAAAGGTCACTGGGGAAACTTATGAAAACTGGTGACAATCAAGGTCAAGGTTCTCCAAGACAGTTGTACAAATGCACAGACCTTGTGCACAAGTACATGCACACACACTCCGTCCAACACACAGCCAACTGAGGGCTTCGTGGCTTTTCTCCACCATCTGATTAAGAGGTTTGCATGGAGACAAGCAGGCAGACTAGAATTTGGGGTCCTAAGACAGCAGTGTGAATGTCAGTCCCAACACATATGAGCTGCATGTGCCCTTTGGCACCTTACTTAACTGTCCTTGGCCTCAGTGACCTCATCTGCAAAATGGAGCTCACCCACTTCTGCTGAGAACTACAGGTAATACAAGTAAAGCACCCGCCTCGGTGCCCGACAGCCAGACGACAGCTCCGTGAAGTAGCGGCGATCACATCACAATCTGCCTTTAGAACTATTTGCAGGGCAATCGTTTGATTTTAGAGGACAAACCAGACCCACGTAAGCAAATTTATGAGCCATTTCTAAATACAAATGGCAGCAGAGGTGAGATAATCAGCAACTAGTCCCAACTAGTAATTTGCAACAGAAATGAATGTATCTTAGTCAATAATCTCCCCCCGCCCCTTTCCTGCTGGTGGCACGGTTTGAAGAGCTACTCTGGGGAAAGCCATGACATGCAGTTTGACCTCTGGAGGTGAGTTAACTGGGCAGGGGAGAGAATGAGTCCAGAACCCAATTCTCCACGCAAAGGGCAGACAGCGGGTCAGGCTGGATCTCACTGCAAAGACCCTATTTATTTTCAACAAAGGTCATATGCACTGGTGCTGAAGGTGAGGGCGTGAGAGTCAGAATCTCTCAGGGCAAACAACTCAGCCCACCACAGTGGCTGTCCCAGGCAGCACCAGACAAGCTAACGTTAGCCTGTGCTGAGCCCCGGGGAGCAGGAGAAGGCACGTGGCAGGAGGCGAGGACAGGCATTGGGCCAGGTTTGCCTCTTCCAGTGATTAAACTGGGATGGCAAGGGGAACATGTTTTCAAGGCAGGGCTTATGAGGGTCAGACAAGACGATGTACGTATGGAGAGCGCTGTGCGCGGCGATGCCGCCACGGAGAGTCTGGAGGAGGCTCCGCTCCAGCATTCGGTGATATTTCCATTTCCCGGTGACACAGACGTCTCCGAGGTAGCAGTCACAGGCCCTGGCTAAGGGAGAGGCGTGGGAGGGGGGCGGGAGCTTGCTCGGCTTCTGCTTCGAGGGAGGGAAGGAGAAAGGGGGGAAGGGAAGAAGGGAAGAGAGGAGGGGAGCTGAAGAAGGAGGCAGGCTTTGTGAGCAGGAGGCAGTAGATTCGAGTGAATTGTCAGGGTGTCAAGCTGCAGAGGGTGCTGGGTGAGCCGCTGAGTCAGGCGGCTGCACAGATCCCACAAAAGATGAGCACTCCCACCAAGAGCAATCTGTTTGACTTTAGAAAAGTACAGGTTACAGTGATACTCACTAAACACCCCACCTTCCTGCTCCACAGACGGCAGACGTGAGTAACGGGAAATCCACCAAGGTCCCTGCGGGATCCACCACTGGCGGTGGGACCCCCTCCCCCCAGAGTGGCCCCTTATCCTAGGAGGCGCACAGGACCCCACCTAATCTGCCCGCAGCCCTCTCCAGAGCCTGCTTCCACCTGAGCCACACGCCCTCCACCCACACGCGGCAACGTGAGGTTCCCGAGTGCCCTGGTGAGGTTCCCGAGGTTCCAGGCACTGCCTACCTCTGTGTTCCCATCCACCAGGGAAGCTGCTGCCCTCCTCCCCCATCCTCCTTCCCTCAGAGGCACCACCCCCCAGGGTAACCGTGAGACACAGCTTCAGCATCACAACCGCAGGAGAAACTTCCTGATCCTCCCTCCGAACACGGCCCGGATACCATTTTTCCCCTTACTGACTCCACCGCGCGTGTCGTGCCGTATCAGTTATCTGATGAGCCTTTTGTCGTCAGGAGGACCTCAGAGGCAAGGAGCGCAGTCCATTCACCTCAGCCGCACCCACGCTTTGACTCAGGAAAGGAGGGCGAGGGGCCAGGCATAAAGTACATGCCCAGTAAACCTCTATGGAGGAAGGAGAGGGGCATGAACTCAGGCCCCCTCAGCTAAGCAGTGACCGAAATAAGGAAGAAGCTTAAGACTCAGACATCATCTGTGCTAACTGAGAGGGGAAGCCCCACTGAGCGGTGATTCCAGGACAGGTGCGCGGTCAACCAGAATTAGCAAAAAGTCAAAGAACTATCACATCTTCCCACGCCGACTCAAGAGCACATCTCTTTGGGAACCGGCAGGAGCTGTGAGGACAGGAGACCAGCTGGAGCGCACACCCCTGCCGGGGCAGTGCGGGCACAATGACAGGCTGCAGCCGCCCTCAGGGCCCTGGCCAGTGCCTACACTGGCTTCCTCAACTTTAACCAGGACTTGGCAGCATGGGACCCACAGAATGGGGGAGCCACAGGGTCACGGGATGTAGGACCTTGGAGCTTGCAGAGTGAAGAGATGACTCTTCCCTCCAAGGCCAGGCAAGGGCCAAATTCAACCATTTTCCTTAAGAACACTGTTTTTCTATGAAGTTGTCACTTGAGTGTGAATGATATTTTCCTAACATTTTATTATGAGAATTTTCAAACATAAAGAAAAGTTGAATGCTGCTACACACCCACTTACATGGCTAAAATTTAAAAGACTGACAATAAAAAATACTGGCGTGGATGTGAAGCAGCCAGACATCTCACGGCTCCCGTGATTGTGTGTGCCGGGACAACCCACAAAAAAATCCACTACACACCAATGGGACTTTATGCACATATTCCCCAAGAGACCTACTCAAGCATTTTGAGCAATATTATCCATTGAAGCCCCAAAATGGACACAGTCCAAAGGCCCACCACCAGCAGAATGGATATGGACACAGATTTAGTGGTCAGGAAAGTAAACTCTGGGGAGGAGCCAGAAGGAGGTTATTGAAAGGAGCCTGAGGGAAATGCCACATTCCAGTTATAGGTCAGTGACCCTAAGAGACGCCGTCTTTATGTTCTTGTGAAAGTTCACAAAGCCTGTGATTTCTACTCGTCGTCCTAAAGATTAGAACCACTGGAAGTTGGGAACTTCCTTTTTGTTCCCTTAATTTTTCTCCTACTAAAAAGGAAAGTCCCCTGCCCTCAGGTAAATACCCAAAGCAAACTGAAAGAGCAAAGTGGGGGTGTGAACAGACATGTGGACACCCGTGTGCCTGTTGGCACCACCACTTCGCCAAAAGTGCAATCAACCAGCTATCTGTGGTCAGGGGAACAGATGAACACAATGTGGCACATGTGCACACACAGACACACACTGGAATCGTATTCAGCCTCAGAAAAGGAAATTCTGATACAGCTACACAAGGGACCAACCTTGAAGAGCTCATGCTAAGTGAAATAAACCAGTCCAGAAAGACAAATACGGTATGACTCCTTACATAGGAGCCTCAGAGTGAAGAGATAGCCGGTGCCAGGGTTGGAGGGCGGGGGGTTCATTTTTAAAGGGGACAGTGTTTTAGCTTGGGAGGATGAAAAGATTCTGTGGATGGATGGTGGTGACGGCTGCACAACAATATGGACATACTTAGGCCTCTTAGGAATGATGATGTGATGCACTTTGTGTTCTATATTTTCAACCAGGATAAGAAGTAAATATATATATATATATATATATAAGTGCTCCCTGCAGCCCATGAAGGCACGGTCACTGTTAAGAACGGCCTCCCCATGGGCCACGGGCAGTCACTTAAGAGTTGGGTTGGTGCCTGGGGTAGGTGCTGTGCCACAGTGGAGGGGTCACTTCACCTCTTTGGACATGGACTGGCATGGTGAGGGGTGCGCTGACTTCACCAAGACTTCCCCGTGACCTGGTCAGGTTATTGAGCCTACACTTTATGGATACCTTGGTTAACTTAGCACCCAGCTGGGGTTGCCAGCCAGGCCACGAGGGAGGAACTCTGCCCTGAGGTATTTGCCTGTTAGTTGTTTACTGTCCCTCCAGTAAGCTGCCACCTCCAGAACCACAGCCATTTCACCCTGTCCCCAGAGCCGGCAGACATCCCGACTGAGCGACAGAACTGGTTGAGTGACCGAATCAAACTGCTCTGGCCCCGAAGCCGGCTTTGCTATAAGCAAGGCTGGTGACCTTTATGGCCTGGTCTCCCAGGTTCCCGGGTGGGTGGTTGACAACCCTGGCATGTCACAGGCCAGGGTTCACCACAGCAGGTGCCCCTGCCGGAGGTGTGGCTTGAGCGAACCACGGTGAAAGGGGCAGACAAACAAGTCTACCCTACGTGGATGTCCACACACCACCCCCGCACGCACACCTGGTGAAAACATGGATGACTCAGGCACCAGTAGCTGCAAGTTTCCGCCAGTGTGCATGGGGCTCCTTTGGTGGCAGAGACCCGGATGCTAAAGGAGAGCTAACTGGTGAGGCCGGCCTTAAATCCAGCTCCCTGCTGGAGGAAGCTGAGCCTGAGCAAAAGTTCAGGGTTACCTGATGGTGACTCAGCCCAGGAGAAGACTGGCACCCAAGGCTGCTCTCAGGCTCCTCCTCCGGGGGCACCATGAGGGAGGGGTGCTGAGGACAGTCAGGGAAGTGGGCACAGTGCTCTCCAAATCATGCTTCCTGTCTGACAGCCTGCTAGGCCTTCATGCCCGCTGGGGGAGGGGGGTTGGCAATGACCTAAATTAGGCAAAAAAAGGCTGGGCCGGGCGGCTTGGAAACCTGGATATGTCAGACAGATTAGTCAGCTGCTTGGCTGGGGACCAGGCAGGCTGGAGGTGCGCAGGGAAGCCCTGCCTGTGGAGACCAATCAAACTGGGACGTGACCCTGGGTTCCAGGTTCCCCTCTGAAAGACGGGGTGCATCTGTCCCCCACCCACACGGAACAAGAGGGTAAACGCAGAGCTACTCTGCAGCCATGACAAGAGAGAAGTAGATGTGCTTGAATCAGCAGCGACAGGCACGGCTCGCAGGGCGGAGGAGTGCACGGGCTCACCAAGCTGTGAGTACATTTAAACACACACGGCCGCGCGCCCAAGCCGGGCGCCCCATTGTTTACGTGTGTAAAGGACCTAGTGGAAATTTGTAACAAAGGGTCCTGGGAGTCGGGTAGTGAATGTGAAGGTGATTATCACTTTTCTGGTAATGTTTTATCCTTTTTACTTAACAGGGAAAGAGAAGAAAATGTTAACCAAAGTCAACCCTTAGAGGGTAGATATACAAGTTTTTGATACGAGTCTTTCTGTTCACTGGCCAGCCTGAAAGCATCTTGAGAGCCGCAGGGTCAAGTAATGAGTCCTATTGATGGTGTATGTCCTAAATAGTGGGGTTTAATTTTCAAAATCCAAAACGGAACCGTCTCCCAGAGCATCTAAACTCACTAAACTGCACTCCTCCCAAAAAGAATCCAGAGTCGGGCCACCCACAGCTCTGCTGCAAGGCACTCCTCTGACCACCAGCCACTTCCGATGAAAAAGAGGTCCGTGGGGCCTGGGCTCTGCCACTGCCCACTTCCTTCCCGAGCACAGGCACCTGGGAAGCTCCGGGTCTTCCAGGGCAGCTCCAGAGCTGAAGTGTCCAGAAGACTCCCCATCCCTCCAGCTTCCACCCTGGTACAGCCTCCTGGCCTCTAGCTCTAGCAGGGCCCAACCCACCAATCACACGCCAGGAAGCCCAGTGACGTCATTGGTCACCAATCAGAGCACGCGATGAGTATGAGCACATCTTGTTGCCACACAGGTTGACAGGATTTCAGCAGAGACACTAGACATTTCCTTTCTCTGGGGAGCCTCATCAAGTGTGAACATACAATCTATGTGCACCAGTCAGCAGCTGCCCCCTCCAGGTCCATCCACACTTTGCTTCTAAATTTCAGATTTACTCATAAATTGCAACAACGTCCTTTAAATCCTGCTTACACACTTTCCTTCCCTCATTTCTAGATAAAAAATAAAAATAATAATAATAACAATCTGTATGCTACATTTCACTGTATCATATAGCTTGCCTTTCTAGAGAGAAATCCTATCTGTCAGATTTTGGATGCCAAACAAGAAAAGAAATATTTAGGATACTTTTTTCCTTTCCCTGATGTCAGAGGGAAAAAAAAATTACAGGCTTGAAAACCCAAGTGACCCCCATTAAAAAAAAAAAAAAAAGCTGTGGCTATTTCGAAATCTGTATGCAAGACACGACAAGAGTTTTAAAAACTACTTGCTTTGTCTTGTTCGTTTACCATTTTACATCTGTCTACAAATAAACAGAGCCTTGGAGGAGAAAAAAAAATTCTCTCCAGGGAGCTAGCCAGGGTGGAGGAGGGGAACTGGGAGCTTTTTGGAAAGCTCCACACAGACCCTGCCAGATAGATTGAGGGTCTACGCAAAGCCCCTCCCCTGAAGGTGGCCCTGGAGGCCATGAGGTCCCTGCTCTGCGAGGCAGCAGATGCTCCTGCCCAGCCCCGCCCTTCCAAGAAACAGCAGTGGCATTTCAGGGAGCCAGTGACCTCAGCAGTCACCATTTTACAGAGCAGAGTGGCAGTGGGGGCAGATCGCATGGTGGTGTTCAGGGGGGCGGCAAATTCAGAGCCACCAGATAACTAAAACCTCTGCTGTCTTCCTGCCGCTGCCGACCATCACCATAGGAACCACATCCTGCTGCTGCCATGGCAACCGCGAGTACCATCCGTTCAGCCAGTGATGATGCAGAGGCCCCTCTGGAAGGCTCGCTGCAAGGCCGTGGGGCTCAGAGTCCTGCGGTCCAGAGTCATGGGGACCAGGAAGTGACAGAGAGGAGACTTCCAAGGCGATTCGTGTTTTGGTTTCAAAGCCATCTTCCTGCTCCTTGAGAATTAATTTAGCCCCAAATTAAATCCTTTTGAATATACATTCCTGCTCCAGGACTACAAAAATCTCCAGGGCAAAACACACTAGCTAAGAACCCTGCTGGTGCTTCGTCAACACCCAGCCGAGGAGCACATGGAGAGGGCAGGATATGACACCAAGGGGCTCTGGTGACAAAGCCACAACTCACCATGGAGGCCACTACAGCAGGCTCTGGGCTGGGCCCTTTCAGAAGCAGCCTCTGACTCCATCTTCACAATCCAGCTCACAAATCTAATTTCCCACTTCCTACTTACATTTTGCGGAGGAATGAGGTTCAGAGAGGGTAAGTGACTTGTCCAAGGTCACACCGTACACTGGACAGGTTTGTCTGAATCTCTGACTGACAGGCCCTGAGAAGTATCTGCTAGGGGCTTTGCATCCAGCATCTTATTTGTGTCTCCTGGAGTCTGTGAGGTGAAACTACTGCAGGTAAGGAAACAGAGGCAGAGAGGAGGCGACTTGTCGGAGAGCACACAGCAGGCAAGAAGCAGGGCTGGGGTGCAAGCTCACTAAGGTGGACTCGAGAACCTGGGCCCTCAGCCACCAGCTCCACTGCTCCTGGATTACTGGCATAGCTAAAACATACACACTGGACCCAGGCCTCCTAGGGCCTCCCGCCCCGACGGGCTGCACCTGTCACCCCATGTCAATGTCTGAAATGACTCTGCAAGGCCACACGGGAGCATGCGTGTCAGTTCCAGCAGCGCTCACTGTTGCGTCCCTGCAGTGCCCACCACACATCTGACATAAAGACAGGGTGGGTCAATGTCCCCTGTCGTGCAGACAGGACATTCCAGGAAGCCTCCCTCTTGTCAAGGCAGTGATTTCAGAATTTGCTTCTCGTGCACCACAGTCCAGGACCACAGAGCCCTCAGCACCAAGGGCTTGGGGGAGGAAGCTCCCCAAGAGTCCAGCATGGCCCAGCACCAGGAAGGCGTTTTCATGATGCACAGATTTGACAGGGTCTTGTGAAATTGCCGTTTTGTAGGTTAAAACTGGTCAAATGCTGACGATCTGGTTTATCCTAGTTTCTGAACCTCAATTCCACTTTACAGATGAGGAAACTGAGGTGCAGGGAGACCAGATGGCTGCCTGAGGTCACAGAGACAGGAAGTGGGGGGACCTGGGTCTGCCTGGTTTCAAAGTCCTTCCCCTGCACCAGTGGGGCTGTTTTCCTGACCACCCCGGGGGGCGGGGAGTTCAGGAGGGTGTAAGGCAGTGGGAAAACAGGCGAGAGAAACCACTTCCTGTGCTATCTGGGCTCTGAGCTGGGGTTTTAGGGCTTTCTCTGGAGGTCCGGGGCTGCTCTCAGACACAAGCAGGGCTGGCACAGGGGCAACACCAGCAATCTCCAGGATTTGCCTTCTATCTTGTAACCAACTCACAGGCGCTGCTGGCAGGTCTGAAGCCCTTGGCTGATAAACAAGCAGGGAGTGGGCTGGGAAATCATCGCAGTCCCGCGCACCCAGAGGCCAGTATGTGGTGGGTGCGCGGGTAGTGCTGGGAACCCACAACCGCTGTGCCCACGGCCGCCACGGCCGGCCTCAGACCTCCCGTCCTCGTGAACTTCAGTGGAAAGCCCCTCCCTTGTCCGTCCTTGCCTTCTTTCCCAGCTATCACAGGGCGTTTCTGCGTTCCACCCACCAGGAGAGGCCGTTCTTTTCTTCGCCTGTGGCCCTACTGCCCCATTCCATGGTGTCAACAAGCCCAGAGGACAGTCAAGGGCCAGAGGCGCTGACCCCCTCGCAGATGGCAGGTCACACTTTCAAAGTTATGATAGATTTTCAGTGTTCAGCTGTTTTTTGACCAAAGAGAGACAAATAGGAAATGTAGGGATGAGATAATCCATAGGCATGAGCCAGGGGGGTTTCAAAGGTGACTCGGGGCATTAGCATCCAGCACACTCAGACCTCCTGAAGACAAGTAAGCCCTCCAACAGCCACCCTGCCAGCCCCCTCTTCCATCCACACACAAAGCGGGGTGCGGTGGGGTGTGGGCACTCCCTGGGACTCCTTTCATTTACTTAGCCTGCGAAGTGTCCACAGGTGTCCATCTTCCTAGAAAAGCCAAAAACTAAGATTTCCTCTGCTGTGGCAGGAGGTCAGTGTTGAAAATAGATGCTTTAAGCCACTGCCAACTTTGTGCCACATCTTCCAAGTCTCCAGGGAATAGCTAGCTCCAAAGTGGCCTTCAGGAAGGATGTGACCCTCCCTGACACAGTCCCCTGAGGGTGACCGCCGCTCCGTTTCTCCTGGAGAACATGCTTCCAGATTCCGGGTGTTACAGGGGGAGGTTCTGAGCACGATTCTCTCTCCCTTGATGACCCGCTGTTTTACTTTGCAATTAGGCAGCTCTCAAGTGAATCTGCGGCTGTTATAGAAATTCAAACAATATCGAAATGTGACAGCAAAAAGCAACGAAGCCCTCTTTCCCTAGATTTGACCACTCTCACTTCCTCGGGGAGACTCCCTTTGCCAGTCTGTCATTTTCCAGGCATGTATGTACACGTAACACCTTTTGTTGTACGCTTTTGTGCTGCAACAGGTCTTGGACACTGTTCCCCTGCCACACGTGTCAGGCTTGTCACACCCTTTTCACTGCCCCATCATATGTCACAGAATAAAAGCATTAAATAGACTGACCTAGTTCTTCATTGCTGGACTTGGAAGCATCTTGCTTTTCGTTTTGTTCCCTATATATTTGAGGCGGTGTCTCTAGATGTTAAGGGGAACTTTCTTTAGGACTTCAGACTTTTCCTTTGAAGCTTCTAGGCGCACTGGCATCTATCACCAGGCCCTGGACACAGTGGCATCCCTGTCCCACCCCCAGGGGGCCATGAAGCCAGAGTGAGCGCACAGTGCCTGCCCTCAACAGGACATGCCAGCTGGGCAGGGTGGGGCCAGCTTCCTTTAGCGGAGACCTCGTGCTAGTGTCTAAGGTGGCAGTGTCTGAGAGAGGGGGGCAGGGGTCAGTGTATGCAGGTTGGCAGCGGGGAGGAGTCCAAGCCTAGGAAGCACACGGCCTGCACACACCCAGGGGTGGCTCAGGCATGGCTCTTTAGGAAAAGGGGAAGTCGCTGGACCCTCCTGGGGGGCCAGGGCAGGTGAGATGCAGGCCCAAGGTAGAGAGAGCGCAATTCTGTCTGTGCCTTGGCAAGTACCCTGGAGCAGGGATGTGCAAGCAGGCGAGGTGAGAATCAGCAGCCAGAAGAGGCCTCCACAGGCTAAGGGGGAGGGCACTTCTGAGCACTAATATTGGCAGAGGGAAAACAAATTATGGCCTGGCCCTGAGTCAGGTGACTGGACTGGAAATCACTCAGAAGCTGGCTGGGGAACTCCTCCTCATCTGCTGGATCAGAAAGGGGTCTAGCCAGGAGACAGAAGCCCCCAAGGAGGTTAAGCAATGGCTACACAGGGAAGGAAGAGTGAGAAGCCAGATGGGGACAAGGAGGTGGTCCAGCAGGAAGCTGCCGCCACCCCTAGACCGGAGGGACAGAGGGATGGATTGGCCATCCTGAAGCCCAGGGGCCTGACAAGTACAATGGGGCCCTCCAGTAGGAGCTGGAGCCAAGCAGTTTGGGGGAGAGGGGGCAGCTGGAGTGTGGGGGGAGCAGCTGCTCTCAGAGACTCTGGAGACAGAGGGGACTGAAACCCTTCAGCCTCCCACCCCCTCCTCCCACCCCCTCCTCCCACTGGCTGAACCAGTCACACTGCACCTGGGACTGCAGCCTCCAGGGGTCACCCGCTGTGCCCTCCAAACCATGCAGCAGAAGAAGGGTGAGGAATGGGCCTGTGGAGACCAGGCCCAGACCAGCACAGCTAGATGGCCAGGACCCAGAGTGACCCTGTGCAGGACCATGCTTGCTGGAAGAATAAAGAAAGGCCTGGATGGCTGCAGAGCCCGGCCATTTCCTGATAGCTGCAGATGCTGCTCTCAGCCGAACGCAATCCCCTCCCTGGCCTGCAGTCCCAGCTCGACAGCAAACCCACAGCATGTCCTCAGCAGCAGCCAGGGATGCCCACTGTCATAAGGGACCCAGCGCGCCCCTTTGTCTTGCGCCCACACTTTCGGCACCTTCTAAAGGAGACCGGGTTCCACATGTTGAAGCAGGAAGAACTGCAAAGGTTGAAGGATAAAGAAAAACCAGGAGGCCAACGTGCTCCGCTCAGCCATGAGTCACTCTGAGGCCGCCAAGCACAGGTGAGAGGGTTCAGCCCCACCTGCCCAGTCAGTCCTGAAACCCTGGGCATATCCCGGCAGAGAACAAAGGCTGGCCGCCCCACCCTCCTGCTGACACCACGTCCCGGTCCAGCTAGAAGAAGGTACACAAGAAAGCTGGGCTTTGGGGCCTTCTGGCTCTGCCAGTGACGGCCGTGTGGCTGAGGGTCACCTCCTGCCTCAGGCTTCCAGCTGCGGGGCACAGGAAGGGTGCGGCTCCCACCAGGGTTTTCGGAGATCACAGAGCAGAGCGCGCCTGGAGCAAAGGGCTCCACTCTGGGTGCAGGGCAGCCTCACGTGACAGGTACTCGTGCCCCCCACGCACGGCCAGGTACCAGCCTCCACCTCCTCTCCACCAAGTCCCTTCATCTCCACAAGCCTGGAGGTGAGCATACCGGATGTCCATTTTACAGGTGAGGAGATCAAGGTACAGAGAGTCTGGGATGACCCTTAGGGCACAGACTCTACGTGAGCCCAAACCCGCTCCGCGCCCGCGAGTGCCTGGGGATGACACAGGCACGGCCGCTCCCTGGACAGTGTGCCGCTGAGTGCCAGAAGCTACACGGAAGGTTTTGGTGGGCATTCTCGGTTCGTCCTCACAAAGTCCAATTCTGTGGATGAAGAAACGGAGGCTCCACAAGGTTAAACCACTTGTCCAAGGCCACACTAACAAGCGGCCACTTGGGTTGGGCCCTAGGTGGTCTCATTCCAGACCACACTGCTGCCCCCCACCACCCGGGGCCAGCTGTGTCCCGAAGGTCAAGTGGAGCTGCCCCTTCCTCCTTCCTTGCACTACTGCTGGAAATTTATATGGCCCTAATCCTCTGGGAGTGGCCCCACCCTCCCCGGCAAAGCAAAAACCTTCTTGGTCACCCTCCTCTTGTCTTACCACCACCCCCACCCCCACCCCAGCCCATGCCTGGGCGGGAACACCTGCCCTCCCCGAAACAAATCCAGACGCAAATCCACCCCTCAAATAGACCAGGCCTGTCACCGGGTTCTCGCCTCTTATATGGTAAATACATGAAGTCACTCTCCATAAACAAACACATTATTTTGGGGACAAAGATTCTCTGGACATCAACAAAGCTGGCAGTGGTATTTTGTTTTGTTTTAAAGTAGCAGCAGCAACCAAAGCAGCAGCTCCCTGGTCTCCATTTGGGGGCCCAGACCCATCGCCTTCCTTTAGCCCATGATGGCGCTGGGCCATGGGGACGGGGATGCCCAGCCAGGGCCCCGGGAAGCACAGCAAATGTTGTCGGAGCAAAGACAGCCCTGCAAAGACCGTGCATGTCAGTGGAGTGGAAACCAAGCCCGCAGGTCCCGAGGGCTGGAATTTTAAAAATTCACACCAGGAAAGACTCGTGCTACTGAATCAGGAGCCGCCTCAAGCGAGCCCTATGCTCCCCTCCTACCCCCTAAACGGCTTGGACAGAACACTGTGGGGAAGCAGGGGCGGCTCCACTCCAGATGTGTCCCAACTACACCCTGGGGGAAGAGGAGGAGGAAGCTCCTGGGTGAGCACCTACAGGGTGACCCTGAAGGATTAATCCAAGCGCGGTGCACCCTCAGCCCGGGAAGGTGGCCCCATGCTGCAGAATCCAACACCAGCTCTAGCTGCGAGCTGGCCTCCCCGGAGGAGCAGAACCCAATCCAGCCAGGTGGTGTGACAGATCAGCTTTCGGTCGCTTCATTCACTGGACAGCCGTTTCCGGAACACCTACTACGCGTGGGGCCCGAGCCAGCAGTGCAGGCCTGGCTCCACTGCGATGGCCTCTGGCTGGGCCCTTGGCAGAGACCACAGAGCAAGGTGGCACCTATGAATAGCCCGCTGGCAGGAAGTCCCCACATCCTGGGCCTGCAGCACAATGGACGCAGGCAGTCCCCACTCTAAGATTCCTTCCAGAAGGGGGATCTTCAGGGCAGCTGGAAAGGGGAAAGGACTGAACGCTGCACGAAGGGGTTAGGAGAATAACCAAAACGAAAGTCAAAGGCTCCCACGCTCCAAGGATGGGACGATCTGAGCATCAAAGACAAGAGTAACTGCCCTGGGTTGGAACTGATCAAATGTAAATTTAAATCCATGACCTCCTGCCAAGAGTTAAGATATAGCAAAAATAAACCTTCAGATGGAGCTACAAAATCAGCTCCATACTCTTAAAATTCAGTAAAAAGGGGAAGAACAAAGTTTTCTTTTTTCTGTCTTTCCAGGATGGACTGAACATCAGAAGGAACAAGTAACCGATGAAGTAAAGTCCTTTTTAAGAATTATTCCATCTAGGACATGCATCTAATAAATAAGCAAACAAACAAATAAATAAATTCATCGAATAAGTTCCCTCTCATAAAAGATGGACTTAAAGTATCTCCACTTCGCAACCTGCTGAAATAATGGCACTCTGTGGGCAGGAACTGTGGGTGGCAGCTGAGGCAGCGGCGGCCAGCACCTGAACTGGCTGCCTGGTGCCCAGACCCCAGCAGAAGAGGGAGACAGAAGCACCACTGAGAAAGGGGGTCGTGTATGTGAGGGACGCTTCCACAGGCAATCCAGAGAAAAATGATTAGGGCGTCTCATATCCTTTTTCCAGCACAGGCCTCCAAGTCCTGGGTGTGCCTTATGGCTCCAGCAGTACCTGCGCTCAGACCAGTCACGTTTCGGGGGCTTGGTGGCCAGCGGCTGTCATGGTGGACAACACAAGTCTGGAAATAACTAGAAGTCACAGGAAGTGCAGAAACCTACAAGGTGCTGAGCCATGCGTTCAACGACACGGTGAGGAAGCAATCAGCCAAATGGGAAATGTGGAAAATTCCACAGGACAGAGGACCTGATTCACAAAGACTCAAAAACCTTTCTGAGGCATTTTGAGCCTACAGCACATATATCACATTTAGAGTCTCATCTGAACAAAACAACCATAAAAGCCATTATGAGACCATCAGGAAAACGTGAATTCTGACTGGACGATTAATTATTTAATGTCCAGAAGACACTCGCTGAACGTCTTTGACCCGAGAATAGTCTTCTGTGCTTGGTTTTTTTTCTTCAAGACAACTTATTTTTGCCTTGGCGGTGGGTGTGGTGTGGTAACATCCATCTGAAGAGGTGTGATCCTGTATCTCTAAATCATATTCAGTGTTGTAAACCAATGGTACCTCAATGAAAAAAATAAGATAAAAATGAAGATGCCTTATTTATTTATTTATTTTTAGAGACACCTACTTAAGTAATTTCTAGGATGTCGGCAATTTGCTCCCAGGTAATTCAGTGGCTGGATAGGAGGGGAGTTAGGACACGAGGTGACAGCTGAAGCTGCAGATAAGCACACGAGGGCTCATTTTACTCTTTTGGGCTGTTGGTATATTTTCAAGTTTCCCAAAATAAAGGTTTGGGTGTCTTTCCCCCAACCCCCACACCTTTTTTTTTGGATTAAAGAAAAACACCCTCAGCCCTAGGCTGGCCTGGGGCGGCAGGAGAGAATTTGAGTACTGACATTGCCACCGCCTAGTTTTGCGTTGCTGTGTGGTTCTTCCTCGGTTAAACCTCGGTTTACTCCTCTGTGAAGGGAACCTAATCTCAGTAGTGCTTCCCCGCAAGACTGATGCAAGTAAAATGATCCCGCCTAAGTGCTTAGCCGAGAACCCACAATATTAAGTTTGGAGGGAATTCACTACCACGACGGGTTCCATCACAGTCTCCAGAACGAACGTGCTGTCCATTGCGAGCACATTTCCCGGAGGAGCTCTGATGTCCTCATCCAGGGAAACAAAGGACCTGGCGCTCCGTCTGTGACATCTTGGGCAGACGTGTGGAGCAAATGTCTCCTGGTCCCCAGCAAACCCTGAGAGCCGCAAATATAGAAGGAAAGAGGAGGGTGGAGGCGGGGCCGTCCTGCTGACTCCACGAGTCTCTCACACAGTTCAGAGAAGTCGACACTGAAGCCAAGAGGGTGTCTGCCAAATGCCCCGGAAGACACCAGAATGGCACCCACGTGGGAAACGCGAATTTATGTGCCAGCCACCTCTGACCCGGGCTCAGCTACTCCTCCAGGGCAGGGATTCTAAGGGAGAAGACAGCGGCTAGGGTTCAGACAAAAGGCCCTCTTGCAGGGGGTGGGGGGGCACCCCATTTTGACCAATCCATCATACTTCTAAGCTGCAGCCCACCCACCTGGTCAGGAAAGACTAGAAGGGGTCCTGGGGTGCAGGGGAGACTCAGGCACAGAGTGTGCAGCTGGGGCAGGTGGGTCAAGAGACCCCTGGCCAGACCATGCCTTTGGGTGGTCCATGCAGTATTCCAAAGCCATCCAAAAAGTTACCCCCACCCCAACTCCAGGGCAGAGACTCTGGGTTGGGGTTATACTGGCCCAGCCCACTTGTGACGACTGGAGAGAGACCTTCAGATCAGACAGGAAGAAAAGACCGTCAGACCCCGGCTACGAACATTCACCCCTTCACACAGGTCACTCCCACTTCTAGCACTGAGTAAGCTCCGCTCAGAGAGGCTCCGTTGGTGACACAGGCAGGAAGCAGAGAAGCCTCTATTTCAAGCCCAAGTGACCTCCCAAGCCACACACCCTCCGCTGTACACGCGCTGCACCAGGCCGGCAGGGATCAGGCCCCAGCAGTGGCAGCGGCGGCGGCAACGTGGACTCGAGCAGGCCGAGGGCTGACTGAGGGGCAGCCCTGTGCACCTGCACTAACAAGCTCTCACAGGGATGCAGTTTCAGGGGCCCGCTCAGGAGGATGTGGGAGGGACCTACGGGCACTTATCTTCCCTGAAGAGAGGCCTTTCTGTGAAAAACAGAACTAGGCGACTCTGCTCACATGGTGAAAGCTGCTCTTCTTGGGGCAGAGCGGAAGGGAACCTGAATTTTATGGAAGTGTTCATTCCTGGGGGAAGGAGGGGGGCTATTTCAAACACCCCAACTGCACTGCTTCCCAGAAAACCCTCCATGTGCTGAATTTTGCAAGCAACTGGCCGGCCAGTCCAAGGGAGGCTGGCGGCGGCTGTGACACTTGGCCTCCTAAGCACCCCGTGCCGCAGAGTTGCCGAAGCAAGTGGCAGAGGGCCCTGGGACACGATGACAATCCCCATCCTGCCCCAGTCCCTCCAGCAAGACCCGACCATGTGCGCGTCATCCCAGACCCCACAGGCAGTCCTGAGGTGACGAGACACCTTCCCAGGCAGAGCAGTTTAGAGATACTTATCAGTATTCCAAAGGCACTAAGCTTCGCCCCGTCTGTTCCACTTCTAGAAATGTATCCAAAAGACACATATATGCACCTGCCTGATCACCATGGCATTACTTGAAAGAGCAAAAAGCTGGAAGCATCCCCGCTGTGAAGTAAACCCATACTGAGAGTACTCACACATGCTCTCTTTGGAGCCACGAAGAGAGAATGAGGAAGCCGTACGGCTAGGGAACAATCCCTTACTGTTGTTCAGTGGAAAAATAACACAGGAGCGTGTGTGCAGGGTTCTGTCACTTGTTTAAACAAACAAAACAGGAAATAAAAATATGCATGCCTGTGCCCGGGTGTACCTAGGCTCTCTGGGAATGAGTTGACCAGAAGCAGGTGATCATAGTCACCTCTGGAGAGGGGTCAGGGGTTGAGATCGCGGTAGGGGAAAGGAGACCTTCCCTGCACTTCCGTATCTGCCTTCCGAGATCTGTATCACAGGAGAGCCTTCGAACTCCGTACTAAAATGTGCTACTAGCTAGAGGCACAGAGATGACTTGCCTCTGTTCCTCAGCGTTCTATCACCTCTGTCAGGAACTGAAGATGCCTAGAAGCTTGGGATAGATGGGCTGGTATTTCCCAAGGGGGGTTTACTAAAAGCTTGGGAAAACCAAATGGGAAATAAGCCAAGAAAGACGAAACTCACCAGGACAGGCCAGCCCCACAAGGGTGGAGTCCCCAAGCAGCAACAGGACTCAGGCTCCCAGCACTGCTCGGGTACCCACGCTCTTGTCCCACCCAACAACCCCTAAATATCGAGGGGCACACACTCAGCCAACAGTGCCCACCCCTTCAGGAAGTCCCACTCAGGTCTTAGGTCCCATCTTAAGAAGACCTGTAATTCTGAACTCCCCTCCACATCCACACCTGCTTTAACAGCAAAGTGATATTTTAAATAACTCCCTGGTGACACTTTCTAACCATCCCCCACACAAGCACTTATAAAATAGAAGCTTCCAGAAAGGGGCACCATGTTTTAAATTACACGGTAATTTAGTGAAATGATCTAACCTTTCCACCTCTTGAGAAAAAAAGCTCATTCTCAGAGCATGAGCTACAGTTCAACTTACATATTAGTTAAACAACTTAAGCCTTTCGGTATCGACAAGTCAAATGGTCACATGGAAAAGACACTGTTTCTGGAACTCCTGACTCCCTCCTGGGTTGCACATACCCCACTTTGAGAATCCTTTGAGGCCCATCAGTAACTACAGTGTGAGGGTCCTCAAAGCCCCCAGAAAGCCAGAACTAAATAAAATATCTTCTCTTAGGGCACATTTAGGAAAAAGGCCTGCAGCCATACCTAGTTTATTCTCTTTCCACTTGATAAGCTTTACACTTGGAAAACGTCCCTCCCTGTAAACCAGAGTTTTTAGGTCATTGCTAATTTTTATTTCTACTTTCCAATATTATTTCCAAAACAAGGGACAATTTTTTTAAAACAGTAAATAGCTATAAAGGCAGCTAAGGCTTCCCAGTGTCATAAAACGGTTGAATAAGAATAAATGTCTAGATCTCACTGAGCTTTTTGAAAGAGTGAAAATTGCACCAGGGGCCCTTCCTCATTACTATCCTCTCAGACACCAACTCAGCACTGTCAAGAAGTCTCAGAGGATGAATTCGGCATCACAGAGGCCTGTCAGTGTCTAGCCATGTGGCCTAGCGGGAATTCCTTACCCTCTCTGGGCCTAGGTTTTCTCATCCATAAAGTGAGGCTAAGACTAGAACACCTGCTGGGGGTGGGCGAGGATGAGCTGAGATTCTGTAACCTGCTCCGCCAGGCCGCTGGCACAGAGCAAGCTCTCGGTAACAAGCACTGCCATTATTCCTGACTGGAACCCACTACTGTTTCACAGAGGAGAGAGCCAAGGTCCGGGAGGGGAAATTCTCTTGGCCAGAGTCTCAGAGCAGTTTCCTGACAATGCTCACAAATTTCTTCCTTCGCACAACCTGGCGGAAGTACACAAGACTTTCGGTTCCCAAACCAAGAAGGGGCTAAAGCTCTTCTCCAACAGGGACCAGATAATCTGGAACCCACAGACTTTGCTGACTTACAACAGAATGAAAATGGCTGAACACATCAGCCACACTGAGGCAGTGGGATCCCCTGAAGGCCAATCACCCCTACGAGCAAGAACAGAGGGGAATAGAGCAGGGGACAGCTCCCAGCCCGTCTCCTCCCTTTCCTGGCTATGAGCCAGGACTCCATTTCTTCCCCTCCCCTCAAATCCTTCAATTACAGGGGTGGCTGTGGTAACTGAATGTGGGGTTGTGTGGGCGCCCTGCAGGTCCTGGAGAGCGGTCACATCCCTTTCCCGTCCCCATGACGGTGGCAGCACATACTGAGAGGGTCCCAAGGGTGCTGGAGATGAACAGGGACGCCTACTGTTGTGCCCTGGGCATTAACAGGATGGAGGAATTGCTGTGGCTGTATGAAGCTGCTGACGTGTCCTGCGGATAGACACCAGTTTTTATCTTTATCTGTCATTTCCAATCCTTTGCAGACCAATACTTAGGGAAAACATGGTAAAAGTACCTTCACTGTGTCAACACTACGAAGGTACCTACAACATCCTTGTTCTCCATCGCTGCACTTTCATTTCTTCACAGACCTGCCAGAAGTATTTTGCAGACCAGCACAGATCCCTGGGCCGCATGAAGGGGTGCAGTCTGGGTGGGGATGGAAGGGGGATGACAAGGGTGGGCTGGAGCCCCAGCTCCACCGCTTTCTGACGTTCAGCAAATCATCCAAGCTTTCCAAACCTAGTCTCCCCCATTCATAAAGTGAGGATTTTCATGTGTGGATTTAAATATAAAGCACCAAGATCACAATGCTGGTGGGAAGAGGCTCTCACTAAAATGTAGCTACTCGCCCCCACCCCGGGGACATGCCTGTGCCAGAGATCTGGAGCAGGAGTGGGGGGTAGGGGGCTTCACGAGCCCACAAAGAACAAGGGAGTTCACTTCCAGCCACTCTGAGAGTGAGCAGACTGGCAGCTGAAGGGGGCATAGCAGCCAGGGACTTGGAAGGCTGCCTGGGCATCCACTGAGAGGGTTCGGAGGGGAACATCTTAAGACAGCTGATAACCACTGGCTGGTGAGTTGCCTCTGTGCTGGGTTCTTCCCAGAAATTGTAATGGTGGTCCCTAGGAACAGGGGAAGTTCCAGGTTCCCTGCCCCACCCAAGGGAGAGTGGAGCTGAGTGGGGAGGAGAAGCTGAGAGGAGACTGGCGAAGGGAGGAAGCAGGATGCAGAGCCAGGAGACCTGGAGGAGGCACATGGAGCGAAGAGACATGTGAGGAAGCTGCGCTTGATTCTTGGTCCTGGACCTGTTGAAACAGCTGTGGGTGAGAGACCGGGGGGAGGTTAACAAAGGCAGCTTTTATCTTGGTTTTCATTTTGCTCTTTTCCTCCCAGACTTGTTTGACTGCTTCTGACCCTTTTCTATGGGAACTTGCTAGGAGATACGTTAGACTTGTGCAGGCTTTCGGGCCTTGCTTTGGGCCAATCCTGTTTGGCTGGACATTTACCTACAAGGGGTTGGGTAACTTTTGGTTGATTTAAAAACTGTATTTTCTGTCCTTTTCTGTATTGCACACTAAGTGTGTATTAAAGTTCCTTTTCATTAAAGGTCTTACATGTTCTATCTTGATGCACCGGATGGCAGAACCTATTTTGAGTGTGCAGGTTTGAGGGTTCTGGGATGCCCCCTTCCCTGCCCTGTAACAAAATGCCCCCACTCTCCCTGTGAGACAGGTACTGTTAAGGTCTATCTTTTAGAAGAGGCTCAGGGGGCTCAGGAGCACACCAGCAGCCAAGACGAGGACCCCGGGCTGGCTTCGCTCAGACTGGCGTGAGCAACGGTGTGTTTTCCTGGGACTCGGGACTTTCAGATTCAAAGGGGGGGACAGTCCTGGGCAAACTGAGAAGAGCTGGTCACCCCACTCCAGAGCTGGCTCTTGGGCCTGGTGTCTCTCTCCAGCAGCACAAGGGCAGGACCCGAATCAAACATCCACCGGAGGAGGGAGCGGACCTTTGGCTGCTTAGCAGCCTGTCTGGGAAAGCCACATCCCAGGACATCCTGCAAACACAGCTAGGGACAGAGCGCAACTGAAGATAAACCGGTTCCCTGGCATCTCAGGGCACACCGGCCTGCCCTGAGGGCTGCTGAGGAATGGAAACTTTTAAATACCAGTCACAAAACCACAACCACAGCCTTTTTCAGAGGACTTGCTGCTTTTTTTTTTCCCTTACACTCAAACAATAGGTAATCAGAATGCGCCTGGTAGTGATCCTATTGTCATCATTTGCCAAACAAAGCAGTGGGAATAAGATCCTAACAGTAATACTTTGCATTTCTTAGAAGGGCGGGGCTGGGGTGTGACTTCATTTCCCAGAGCTGCTGGCTGTGTCTTCAGTCTCTGGCTCCCTCCACACCCCCACACCCCCACCTTCCAGCAGGAGGCCTGACGCCCCAGGACATCTCTGTTCTGCAGTAACTAAGCACCTGGGCCACAGGCTGGACCCTCTGAGGCTCTCTCACAGCCTCCTCCGTAGCTCCCAAGGACCCCATGCCCACGGTGCCCCAGTGTAACAGGGCTGCCCTCTCCCTGCCCTGTAACACTACGACCATCCAGAATGCTCCACACATGACTCTGGCCTACCCTCCACGTCAGGATCCCATGGAGAGTGGAATGAAATGGAGCATGACTGATAATTCTAACAGGTCTACAGAGTAAAGAGGAACTGTCCCCAGCATAGCAGGAGAGGCCGTCACGCTGCTGATACCCCAAAAGATGCGAAACCCTCTCTAGAGAGGTGGGGTAGCTCAGTGGGGAAAACACAGACTTGAGGGCCAGCTCCCTAGACAAAAGCCCAGTTAGCCTCTCTGGGTCTCCGTTTCCTCATCAGTACAATGGGATCAGGGGCCAGCTCATGAATGGGGCTCGTGCGAAGGTTACATGAGGTCACGTTCCACAAGCTTCGGTACTGGCCCAGCACAGTAGGTGCATGATATGTGTACTCATTGGTAAGAATGTCTTCTTGCCATCTCCAGGAGGGTTCTAGAGCCACCACTGTTTTACCAACAGGGAAATGGAGACACCGAAGGGATAGACGACTCGCTGGAGCATGGTAGCACTGATGGACCCGAGGAGGGACGGAGAGGTTGCGCCTCGGCCACCCCCTAGTCCTCTCTGCCACTTCCTGGGTGGCAGCCACCCCCGGGCTACAGCCTTTTCCATCCCTACTAAGGAATCCGGGACAAAGGGTCAAATAAGAAGTGTCCAGAGCTCACCGTGGGCCCCAAGAGGTGGCTGGCTCAAAGGAGGAACTCCAGGTACCCTCGAGGCCAGGTGGCACTTGCAAAGCCAGGCGGCACTGGGCCCCCTGGGAGGGCACGGCTGCCTGCGCAGCACCAGCCAAAGTTCCCCTTTTCTCGGGCCAGATTACTCGATCTCAGAAATTCCTTCGCAAGACAAGACTGAAATGCAATCTCCAACCCCATCGGGTCCAGTGGAATTTCACCAACACAAACTGCCGAGTTCTCCAGGAAAAAGGAGGAAGCTTGCCTTAAGTTTCAGATTCCTGGTAGGTCTTAGAAAGCGCCGACACCGGGGGCAGCTCCTGGAAGCAGCAGGAAGTGGTTTGCCTTTGCTTATTTTCCGAAGGATAACCACCAGATTTGCTCATAAAAAACGTTTCAACCGATTGGCAAAGGGCACCTGTGCAATCAAACGATTTCTCATCTCCTTGGGGTTTTCCTCTTTAGTTGGTTCAGTTCCTGGGGCTTCGAAACTGCGAGTGGTCAGGGTTGAACCCAACACTTGGTACAGGAGAGGGAGCGATCAGGAGGGAACAAAGACATCTCGATGAAGACTTAGCCTCACCAGAAGCAGTTACAGAAGGTAAATCACAGCCCCAGGTGCGTCCCCCAGCAGCGCCAGCTCCGATCACAGTGCCTACTGATGATCCCAGCCTGAAGAGAGCCGGGGTCTGGACCCAACACCAGGCAGGGCCGGGACGAAGATACAGAAACAAGGGCTAGCTGGAGGCGGCTGGATGCTGAGGCTGGCACCTGGCTCTCCCCCGAGGCTGGGTATGTTTTGTATAAGGAAAGACTGGGGGGCCCCAAGAAAGCACAGAGACAGGGGAAAGCAGGAGAGTGCTGGGGAGCCAGGCAGGCAGAGGACACTGGGGGTTGTGGCACAGAAGTCTAGATGCTTCTGATGAGGCCAAAACAGGAGAGAGCCTCACCCAGGCAGGACAAGCCCAGACTTGAGTCTGAAAGCAAGGACAACAACTACAATGCTGGGCAGGTCCGGGAGGTACCCAGGGTGCAGAGGGCCCTGCTCCAGTGGGGTGGGGGCAGGGAGGGAGGGGAGTGAGGGACGTGGGGGCCTCCAAAGACAGGGAGGGCTCGAGTCCATGGACCAGTCACTCCTGCTGTCCGGAAGGTGAACATGTCACCCACTGAGCCCAGTGGATGTCCCCAGATTCCTGGAGGTGGGGAACAGCACCTAAGTCAGCCAAGAAGATGGACAGGAAGAAAAAATGGGGACCCAGTAGAGGAGGAGGGGTTGTGGGGGCCAGAGCAGGCAGCTGGGGCAGGCGGCTTCCTACACAGAGGCCACCGAGAGGTGAGTATAAATGGCAGGGTGGGCGAGCTCGGACCTATGGAATCGTGTCCCTCTCCAACCCATGAGTGTGAAGAACCAGAACAATTTAGAAGGGCGTCTGAAAGGGAGCTAGAAACAGGGAGGGCTGGAGGTGCACTCGTGTCACTGAGGGAGTGTGTGCTCTGAGCACAGCACGAGGGGGTGTGCCTGCCAGTGTGAGCCCAGTGTGGCATGTAAGGCCGCTAGGATTGTGTGTGGGGCCCGGGAGGAAGTGCGTGACAGGACACACGCCCCTCCCGGGCCAGTATGGGGCGTATACTGGTGTGCGGGTACAGATAGGCACCCCCGAGCAGCCTGGGCCATGGGCGGTCAGATGTCTGGAGGGACCCCTCGGAGCGGCTGGGAGCCCCAAGTGGGTACTACGTGTAGAAAGGTGGGCGAGAGCCCAGGCCAGCCAGACTGAAGACAGGACACAGCTGCCTCAACCCTGGCTCTCGGCCGGCCTTCCGGAGGGAGACAGAACACGAGTGCACGAGCAAAGGGCACCGAGCGGGACACCACACACCCCGTCCACTAGGCCTCAGGCGGGTCTGCCCATCTTTTTCCAGACAAGGAAAAGGAGAGATGAAATAATCTGCCTACAGACCCACAGCCACGTGTGTTCGTGGAGGCAGGGCGGGGAGTCTCCAGCCAGCTGCTTGACTCTGAGTGAGGGCACGATTCTGAGAACGAACAAGCACAAATGAATGAAAGCACGCATCCTCGCATGCAGAGATGAACGCACACCTGAGGGACAGTGGAAAGGAAACACACTGAGTACTCAGAGCAGGAATCCATGGAGGGAAGTGTGGGCACAGCATGCGCACGCCCCGCTGGAGAAGCCTTAGAGGGAATGGGTTAGCTCCCGCTGGGTGAGCAGCAGTCCTGGGGGTCTGCGGAGCACCAGGACCCCACAACTTGCAGGCAGGGGGCGGCCTGGGTGTGAGTCAAGGCTTTGCAGCAGCCTCACAGCCTTCAGTGAGAGTCCTGACGCTTGGCGTTCTATCAACACATGCTACTCCAGTGCCATGGGACTTGGATTAGCTGCATCCCAGCTTCCCAGGTCCGGACACCCTAAGAGAGCCGGCCTGCCGAGGCAGTTACCCCGTGCCCTCAAAGCAAGATGTGCTGTGAAGCCTGTGGGGCTCGAGCTAATGAGAGAAAGTTCCCCCACCACAGAGACCCTTCTAGAAACAGCCAGCCAGATTCAGGGGCCCTGTGGAAATAGCTCCTTGAGTCCCGGACTTGTCAAGCTCACCAGCCCTCAGCTCCAATCCGAGCTCAGTTCTCCTTCCTGGGTAAAGGGCCTGCCTCTACAGGGGCCCACGGGTGCTCGAGAGCCTGTCCAGAGGGAAAGCACACCTTGTGGGACACAGGGCTGACCCTCACGTGTGTTCTGATAAACAGCATCCATCAGGGCCTGAGCTACCTGGAACCCCACAGCCACGCAAGGCTGCAGGCGGGGCCAGGAGGGTCTGAGAACAGGCCCGCCCCGCTACGCTAGGAGGCCCGGCGCCCTCACTCCCTGCACGTGGAGGCCTCCCCACACCCAGATGGACTCCGAGGGTCCTGTGAGGGCCCCTCAACCTGGCCAGTCTGCCTCTATGAGACTTCTCTTCACGATGCCTGAGACATGTGAGACCAAGCCGCTGGAAGCGTGTGTGTGGACGTTCACCCCGTTGCACACTGCAGCCCCTGCCACTGTGCGGCGGTTCTCACGGCACTCATCACGGGCACGCGCACTTCCCCACATATCCACCCCGTCCATCTCCCCCCACGGGGAGGGGTGACGGCAGGATATGTCTGTCCTGTTCACTGCCGTACCCCAGCATGACAGCTGGCACAGCCCATTTATTCTAGGGAACGAAAAGTGCTAATTAATAACAATAACCACAGCCCTTGCTCTGGGCCGGGCTCTGTCACCTCACCCACTGCTCACTTAGCCCTCCGGGTAGTACCACGATTCTCCCCACTCTACAGACGAGAAAACTAAGGCTCCCTCGGCATGCCACCTAGACTCCAGGTCTCCCGTGCCCACCCTTCTGACCCGCAGAGCCTGGAATGGGACACCCCTCACTCACCCCTACCTCTCTGATCACTGTTCCCGCGAGTCTTGGGGCAAGGGGTGACAGGGCAAATGTGCACATTCTCAAGATAAAGACATCTGAGAACTAAGAACCTCCTTCTAGGTGGGGGAATAAGTAGAAAGAAAGTAGCCGCCAATAGCCAGGTCAGTGCAGGGGCTAACTGGCCGTGCAGGAGGGCTGGGTGCTTGTGGCTGAACAGCAGGGGGCTTTCAGGAGGAGGCACCGGCCCTCACAGATGCAGGTGGGGGCTGCTCTGCTCCACCAGGGGTGTGGAGGCCTTCGTGCCTCAAGGCCACCAAACAGCAGCAGCCAACAGCACTGGGGTCTCAGCCATTCTCCCACAAAAATAAAAGGTGAGGTTCGGATGCCTCCAATGACGGGCCACCCTTCAAATAAGCAGGTGTGTGACTTTAACCAGCCTGCGGTGGGCAGCAACAGGAAAGGCCTGAACAGAGACCCAAGCTGTGCAGAGCCGCACCAGTGTGGAGAGCACAGGAGCTACGGTCCTGCGCACGCAGACCGCACCCCAAGCAGCCGGGCCCTTCCTTCCCCTGACGCCAGGGCGGAAATCCGTAACTTCCCTCCCCGCGGGAAACGGAGCGGCAGCCAGTCCGGGTCGGTGTCCCATTCTCTGCGGCCCCCCCACTGCCCCTGGTGCAGGCAGCTCCTTCACATGTCCGCACCCGCGCCCAGCACCTCAAGACCCCCCTGGTCCTCCCAGCTCCTGAAGTCAGTGCCCACCCCCTGGGGGCAGGTGGCGTGCTGGGAGGTTCAGCCTCCACACCCCCAGACCAGGAAGTTCCACTGTGAACGTCGGCGTCAGCTGCTCGCGAGGCCCCATGTATGACAATAATGGTGAGGATGACGAAGGGGCTGTGACACATGCAGGCACTTCATAGTTACTAGTTCACATAATTCACACCTTTGCCATGGGAACATATATAGAAGAAACTGAGACTCAGAGAGGTCACCTAACACGCCCAAAGCTTTAGCTTTACTCCCCAGAACCAGTAGAAGTCTCACCTCTGACACCAGCACACACAGGCCCTGATCTCTGGCTAGTTATATAATTAGCATGTGCCTCAGTGTCCTCTTCTTTAAAGTGGGAATAATGGAGCCCGTGTCATGGGCTCCTTTAGCAAGCTAGAGGTGTACGGGAAAGTGCCTGGCACCCACAAGTTCATCCTACAGGCATCACCGTTATTATTCTTAAGAAGAACGGTCAGGATAAAAAGCCCCTCTGTGTACTGGGGACAGTGGTACTAGGGAGTCAATGTGGCCCAGGATTTGGAATCACCAGCCCGTCACTTCTCACCATGCTGTCCCGGGCAGCCCCTCAGGCCACACCTGACCTCCCAGAACTGTGCAGAGAAAGGCAGGCAGCACCTGGCCCAGGAGTGGCCCTGAAGACTGGTCGGGGAAAGGAAGCCAGCCAGAGCTCTGGCTAACTCTTTTGGTGTTGACTTCCTGTGAGAAGTGTGTCCTGCTGCATTTCTTCAGAGGGCTGTTTGGTATTCCCTTGGAAAGTTCCTAAGAAAGCCCAGACGGTTCCAGGCTGAGAGAGGAGGCCCGCACTCTCCCGAGGCCACGTGGCTCCTTTCCCACCCTCAGCGTCAGCACAGGCCGATTCTGGGGAAACCCTTTACCCCTGCATCTGCTCTGTTCTCAACACACGTCTGGAAATGCCCTCGGCTGACGGGGGCCTGCTCTGGGCCTGGGTCAGGGCAGGGGACAGAGGGCTGATACTGTGGGCAGGTGTGTACCGGCCCCCGTCGAGGTCAGAAGTGGCACAGGCTGGCTTGAGGCAAAGGCACGTAGGACATCAGGGCCTGCTAGGGGCTAGACACCCAGGGAGAGGCATCTCCAATAGCCTATCCCAACTGAACCTGCTTCCCCAGGTGACGATCAGCAGGCAAGGATGGGGCTTGGCAGCAAACTTCCAGAGCCTTCCTTATTCAGGTGTAGCCAGCTGTCACCTTTGAGCCATATGCTGGAGCTGACTTCTCAGATCACCTGCAGAATCACATCCCCACAAACTCAGAAAGTTTTGGTTTGTTTGCTTGTTTGCTTGTTTGTTTTGATTGAGAGATAAAGAAAAATTGCTAACAAATAAACTATCTTTCCTAAGGCTTCCTGAAAAGCTCCAGTTCACAGGCTGGGCCTGAAAGAGGAAACATTCGCATTGTGGGTATGTGGCAGGCCCAGCGAGTCATGGGCCTATTCCGGGCTTTGGAGTCAAGGGATCCATGTTCAACCTGATTCCGCCACCTAGCTGCGTGTGGCCTCGGGGGCTCGCCTACCCTCTGAGCCTCAGTTTCCTCCTCCCTCCACTCTACCATTTGCAGGATTACAACTGGCACCGTTCTGTGGGGACACTGCCATCACCTGAGACAGAGCTGGGGTCCCAGCTTCACTTCCCACTGAGCCTCCATGAATACGGAGCACACGGGCACCTGCCCTCGATGTCCGTGCTGGTCCCACCAGGCAGGGAATGCAACAGACTTTCCACAAACTAAGGAGTCGCTCACCTTCGCACTCACGGGCCCTGCTCCCACTGCGTCTCCCCCACCCCCAACCTGTGTCTCTTAGTGTCTCTGTGAATGAATGTATCTCGAGCTCTCAGACTTTCTGTGCCTGTTTCTCTGTCTCTCTCTGTATCTCTCTCTCTCCCTGGTTGTCTGACTCCTCTGTCTCCTCCTCTGTCTCTCTCTCACCCCCGCTCGGACCCTGCTCCAGCCCTGGGCCAAAGTCCTTCCTTTCCTCTTCAACATCCTGCCTTTCTCCTCATACTCACGGTGTCCTGGTCTATTTTTGTAGCTTTTGTCTGATTTTTATCCCTGGTGCCCTCATTTTCATCCCCTCCCTGGCACCTTGACCCTAGACCCCACCCCCTCAGCCCGCTCCCACATTCCTGTTGGAGCCCCTCTCTGCAGAGAAGCAGCTGAGAGCCTGGTGGAGAGGCTGGCTCTCCCTTGCACTGCTAAGCTCAGTGCCTGAACGGGTGCCGGGGACAGAAGCAGGAGGACACAGCAGGAGACACCAGTGACCAAAGCCCACCATTGACTAACAACCCTCAGCTCAGCCCCATTCTCAGCCCACAAATTAATTTAGGAAAATCCACACCACCCAAAGCTGCCGGCTGGCTGGCCATCTCTTCTGGAACGCAGTAGGGCCTCATCGACACCACAAGCCATCAAAATGTGCATATGCCTCTGACCTGGGAGCTCTCTTCTCGGGACTGATCCCAACTTGCTGAGGCCCACTCTGCTGTGGGGAGTCAGGGGAACGGCCCCAACATCCAACCACAGGGAGACAGTTCACCAGCCATGGTGCAGCCACGACCGTGCAGACACTAGAATCATGACTGCAGAGGCCGAGTGGACAATCTGTGCCGACGGCAGCAGAGGAAAGAACCCCTGGCCCTGCCCCGCAACGACACAGAGCACGTGCGTCCACAGACGAAAACCGAAGGGAATTATTAGAAAATCGACACGAGCAATTCTCAGGGGCCAGACCCATTCAGCTGCTGAGTTCAGACAGCGCAGGACCACAGACAATGGAACCTGTGCGCCTCCAGTCGGGGGGAGCCCCCGTGCGTGGTGGGGAGGAGCAATTGGACCTGAAGACACATCTAAAGCCTCAGCAGGCGTGGGTTCGGGGCACAGGTTATCTGCCGCAACGCTAAGGGAGGAGAGTGCTTGCTTTGAAACACTCTTTAATGTCGCTTTGATACTGCTGTTGCAGTTATTGGATTCTAATGTCCTGGTCTTTAGAGCTGACAAGGGGCTTTCTCAAATGTAATCTCACTTGATCCTCACCCAAGCTCAGGAGGGCGGCAGGACAGGGATTTTTAACTAGCCCTATTTTACGACAATGAGAACTAGAAACCAGAAAGGGGGTGACTTCCCCCCTGTCACCAGCCATGTGGTGGGCAGAGATGGGGCTCAGACCGGGGCCACAGGGAGGGACAGGCCCCACACCAAGCCAGCTCACTGAGACCCCAACATGCTCCAAGCCCCGAAAGTCTCTGGTCACCACCAATGACCCTGTGGCACAGGCTCCCATTTTGGGCCATGCCACATCTTAGCCCCCAGAGCTGCCCACCGAAAGCCCCTACAGGATGATGCTCTGGAACTGCCGTTGGCACGAAGCCACACTGGGTTCAGGAACAGGGAACCCACAAATGAAAAGCTCTACCAACCACCGGCCTCTCCCTGAAGCCCTGTAGCCCCATGGGGATGGCAGCGTAAACGTACATGCCAAGGCTGCACAGTCGGCCCAGAGTTCAAGTCCCAGCTAACCCAAGTGAGCACTCCTCCATGCCACCATGTCCCCCTTCAGGGCCTCTCTTCCACCCCAGGACCTACGTGGCTCCCCTTCCCTTCAAGTCTGCTTGGGTGCATGGCCCTTACCTGCACCCACCAGCTACGTACTTGTCAGGTTAGGGTCAGGCTTTGCACACCATGAGAACAAGAGTGTCCACTGCTAAGCAGTGTTCCTAGCACACAGTAAGAGCTCACACATGCTGAACCGATTAATTAGCAAGCGGTGGGACGATTTTGCCAGAGGAACTGGAACCTTTGGCCACACTTAACCAGTGCTTTATAGCCCCCAAGGGGCTCCAGACTCCCTGGGACACCATAAGCCCAGGCCACTGTGAACAGTCCACACCCTCTCTGCTTCCCTGTCCACTCCCCAGGGACCCCAAAGGCACCAGACCAAAGCTTGGCACTGAAACCAAATCAAGAATCCTGCTGGACAGAAACAAGACAAGTTGCTTTGCTGTGGTGGATACAGCAGATTTCGGAACAGCCACTGGATTCCAGAACCCCAGGATGTGGCAAAATTCCTAGCACTGGATGGCAACAGAAGTTCTCCAGGTTGTCCCATGCTCTGTGTCTCCTGCTGTCAAGGAGACCCAAGCAGACAGGACTGAGATCTGGGTACCTAGGGGGCCGTTACAGCTTGCCTCGTCTCCATCTCAAGCTAGGCTTGGCAGTGCCATCTCTGGCCAGGAGCAGCATGGGGGTGGGGGAGATCCAAAACACCAGACAGGTAAGCCACAGCCAGCCCAGGAGCTGGGTCCTGGGCAGACCTCTGGGTACAGTAACAGAGTCCCACAAACAACTCTGCAGCTAGTCTCACATAACCCTAGCCCCAAACAATGCCTCTCACTTGGGAGGAAACAAGCACCCCTCTTATCAGAGATCCAGAAGCCTTATTTTTGCTTCAGGAACCTTGAGTCTCTGCAAGTCCGGTCTCCTCTATAGAGAACAGACCCCACTTCTCCTCTTCACTTGGCCAGCTAACTCCAGCTCCTCCCTTGGGTGTCCACTTAAATGCCTCCTCTTTCAGGAAGGCTCCCCTGATCCCTCCAGTTAGCCTCGGAGAGTCCCACCCACACCCCCCACAGCCCACAAGACTAGAAAGTGCGTCTTGTCCATGGCTCCGTGTCCCATCCCCAAGCGAGGCAGGAAACAGCAGACTCACAAAACAGAAGAATGAATGAATGACTGAATGACAGAAGAATGAATGGAGGAAATGCATGAGAGCCGAAAGAACGGGGGCAGACTGAACGAAGGAAAGAAGGAAGTGTGGACGCCACCAGCACGATGACTGCGAGGGGTCCCTCTCCCAGGGACCGCCCAGGGTCAGGAGTCAAAGTCAAGTGTCCGGTGACAGAAGCACACAGCTGGCCTCACGGTCACTGGGGCTGGGAGGCTGCCGAGCCCACTGGGGCGCCCCTGGAAGTCCCAGGAGCCACACTGGGACTAAGGAAATAGAGGAATGCTGATGTCCAGCAGAGAGGCACCACTGGGAAGGAGCCCATGGAGACGGGCCAGGGAAGAAGCTGGCACATCACCCTCCCGGCAGTCCCAGGGGCTGGTGTTCCCCCACTGTTCTCCTGGAGACAGCAGACGTAATCGGGACTGATGCAAAGAGGAAGGACCGGTGACGGTGACAACGGCTAACAGTATACCCTCTGTGCAGGACCCGGCTGTGCACTGCACACAGGCCACTCATTCCACCCTCCCAACAACCCACGTAGACCACGTTGCTTCCAGGTAGGACGCTTGGAAAAGGACACAAAGGCTCTCAAGTAGCCCAAGGCCACACAGCAATAACTGGAGGAAGACAAATTTTAAAGCCAATGCACTGCGGCTCTAAAAGCTGAACTCTTAACCACTATGGTCGTCGGCCCTCAGTTTTAGCACAAACCATGTACCCCATCACCATCACCACCTTCCTCCTCCTCCACAGGCCACAGAGCCAACAATAGTAATGATTCGCAGGCGTCCTTGGCCCCTCCAGAGTCTTCAGAGAGTGGGGCTGGGTGTAATTCAGGGCTACGAGTGGGGACACGAGGGCTGCTGGCAGATGGAATAATCCTGTTTGCAAGAGCAGCACAGCTTTCTGTAAACTGTATTATCACTGGTGAGGAGTAGAGTGGATCCTTGTATGATGGGGCTAAGCCCCGCCCCCAAAGCTACTTTTTGGTGCCAAGCCAAGCACAGGGTACCACTTCATGTGGGTTGTCTCTGACCCTCACAGAGAAGGTGTTGCTGGGATGCTCTGCCTGTGCAGCTGAAGCAAGCTGGGGGTCAGAGAGGCTACATGACTGCCCCAGGGTCACACGGCTAGGAAACGACATTTGAACTGGCTTCTCTTTGAACCCCAAACCTGGACCCTTGCCCTCCGCCTCTGGCTTCCTTCACCTAGAAGGGAAGAGCTGCCCGGAAGCCAAGTGGGACGGCCTGCCCAGCCTGCCCATCCCCACCAAGTCAACTCCCTCGGCTAGCCACAGGACCCGGAACCCCCTCACTTCAAAGTGATTCACCCTCCAGAGTTGTGTGGTTTGGTCTGGGGTGTGGGGGAGTGGAGTCAGCGCCATGTTCACCCTGGCCACCCAGGTTTGAACCGGGATCCCCAGGACCTCAGGAATCCAGGTGCCAGCTCACAGCGACTGCCCAGGGGGGGCTGCCTTTCTCAGCAGAAGGCTGCCATCACCCCGGAAGTCAGGCTGGTGCTCCAGGGTAAAGCAGAGGCGCTGGAGGAACAGAGAGGTACCCTCATCAGCTCCACCCCCAGTCTTGCCTGTCTGTTCCCAGCAGGGCCTGGATGCGCTCCTGAACCCCCCACAGGCTGGAGGCCAGCCCCAGCGCAGCAGGCCATCCCTTCTGCTTCTGGGAGGAAGACCGGTGTCCAGAGGAATGCAGTTGCTTCAGCCGCCCCGCCCACACATCCCACGCTCCCTCTAGAACGCTCCCCTTGTCCTGCCCCACGCCCCCACCGAGGCCATCTCCTGCCTTGTGCCCTGGAACCCCAGGAGGCAGGGGGAATACTGGAATGCACGACGCCTGAGGTCAGAGCGTGAGTTTGATTTGAGTTGGGTTGAGACAAGGGGAAAATGGCCAAGAACAACTCGCTCATTTACTTCATTTCCAGACTTGGCGGCTGCCGGGGCCGGCCTTCCAAACCAAGCTGGCTTTGGCCAGGACAGCTGCAGCAGCCGGCCACAAAGCACATCTGGATCTGCTTAGGGAGTTAAGAGCCATAAAGTTCTCTTAAGAAATTAGTTCCTGGGGAGCCCAGTCTCTCTGGGGACTGGGTGAGGGGCCCCCTTGGGCTAAGGACACCCAGAAACTGCCTGACGGGGGATGAGGGGACTTCTAGGTGTACCTGGAGCGTCACAGAGCAACGGCTCAGGAGGGTACTCGGGCCCAGCCCAGCAATTCCTGGCTGTGTGGCCTGGGCGCCTCTCCTGACCCCGCTGGGCCACTGGGCAAATCATCCCACCTCTCCTGGAGGAGACTGAACTCCGGTGAGAACCCAAAAGGCAATTTCCTGATTTGCCAGTGTCCTCGGACACAGCCCGTCGCCTGTGAGTGAATGCACTCGGTTCCCGCCCCCTCCACTAAGCATGATGACACCGACTCCCCAGGTGCGCTGCGGACTCACTGGCAGAATCCGGGCAAGGCACACACATACCTGTCCCCTAATTTTCAGGTCTGTCAGCTACAGACCTGCTGGCCCAGGGCGTGGCGCTTGAAAATGCCCGAGAAAGTTTCCTTGGGAGAGAGGCCTCGCTTCTGCCGGGCCCCTCGAGTGAAGTATGGCCACTCGTTCACTGACCAAGCGGATGACCAGTGTGCGAACCGACAGGCCGAGAGCACAGGGCAGGAGGCTTGACAGTGGCCTTCGTGGAACCTCAGCCAGTCTGCGCGGAGCCAGGCTCACGTCCAAGTCCTCACCACTGGGCAGCAGGCCTGGGTGCCGGTGTTACCAGTCCCACGACTGTGGCTCTGAGACTCTGTGAAGGATATGGCCAGGCCCAGATGAGACCAGGGCTCCACCTCTGGAGGACGGCAGTGTGGGTGGTCCCAGCTCCCTCACTGCGCAGCAATATTGCCCCTGCTACTTCCCGGGCCTTGACCTCCCCATCTTCACTGCAGGACAGTAACAGGACCTGTTTCAACAGGCTGCTTCTTATCTGGGTAAAATCACCCACATGCTAAATACCCGTGTAACTAAACCATACAGAAAATTCTCAAAAAGGGGCCCGGCACGCAGGCAGTGCTCCATAAACATTAGCGCCTGTTATTATTTCCACCTGCCGTCTAAACATACCGCTCAGCAAATAAGCCATCAAATAAGCCATTGTTCCCCTGGAGTCCAGAGGGAGGAGCAGAGATGGTGGGGAGAAGTCACCGGACCCTCCTAAGCCCGGGCTCCCGCTGGCTGCACACCAGCATCACCGGGGACGTTTGTGCGCGGTGGGGTTCAGGGCGATGGCCGTCCTCAGGCACAGCGAGCGGGCGCCGCGACGGACAAGAACCCCTCGCACGATCGTCGGCCTTGCGCGTCGAGTTGTCAGATGGCACAGAGACAATGAGAGGCAGAAATAGCTCAGATGGGTGACTCTTTCCCCACCCATTTCAAAGACATTTATGATAGCTTTTGACTGACATGAGCTCACGAAAAGATGGAAGCGGAATGAACTCTAGTAGGCAAATTTAGAAGCAACTCAAACGTCTGTCATAGGAAGCAACCTGGGAACATACACGCCACAGAACAGTGCAGCTATTACAGCACCTGATGTCATAATAAAGGAGGCCTGGGCCCCGCACACAGCGGGAATCCCGAAGAATGGGGCTTGGGGGCGGGGCCGTCAGTAGCATCCCCTTTGCCCAGGTGTGCAGCCAGATGGGAACAGTGGGCTCTGGCCACCCAGCAGAGCAGACAGAACAGCGCACCCCGCGGACTGCCGAAGACAGAAGAGCGCGGGCTGAATCAGAGCCAGTGGGCTGACAAGCAGGAGAGAGACGAGTCCACTTGCTCCTGGCACTTTCCGGCTCTGACCAGAGTCTGGAGTGTGGCATCCCCCCAACATTCCTGCCACTGAATGATCCACGAGAGTCCGATCGATGGCCCTTCCCTAGCCCCATCTGTGTATGCCCCAAGGTCCCACTCCAGAGCCCCCTCTACCGTGACCAAGTGGAGGGGGAGATGGTTCTCACTGAGGGATGTTTACATCCAGGTCATCTTTCTCCATGACACTTAAGATGGCGTTTGACCTGTCACCCCCATGGAAAGGTAGGTGGCACCGCGAAAGGGTTTTGTTCACCAATGAATCTTGCATCTACCAACCATGCACATGGAAGGTGCCCGACAAATAACAACTAGCTCATTAACCCTAAATGGGTTAAACAGAATTGAGCTAAACCAGATGCTACCTATACAAGACTGCAGTGAAGTCAGACAATTTAAGGAAAAATAAAATGGGTGGAAGATATGACATGCAGACCGTTCTAGCTATTGCCTTCCTTTCCATCTTTTTGATTTAGATAAAGATTGCCATTATTTGCCTGTAGAGAGGATGCACTGCAGGAAAGAATGAGAAATTCTAGCGGCAGAGTTTGTAAACCACTGTGTGGTATAAATAGCAAAAGCCGTATGTGACCAGTGGTGAGGCTAGCCAGAGGAGGGGCCAGCTGAGGAAGGCCCCGGGTCAGGGTGGCAGTGAGGCTGGGCCCAAGAGCCAATGCAGTGGGTCCTGCTGGGCCTGGCCATTCCCAAGAAACAGGACAGCAGAGAGAAGGGGAAGGGAGAGAACAGGAGAGGGAAGAAGGCAGGCGCTCAGAGCTTTTGGAGCTGCCATTTTCTAGTATGTTTGCTCTAAGAGCTCCCTTCTGCCTCGGAGTCAAAGCTCCTACACCATCTGGCTCCTCACTGACTCACTGACCTCACGCCTACCACCCACCTCAAGTCTTGCTCTGCTGGGAGCACGTCGACCTCCTTATAGTCCTAGGACACAACAAGGCCCCCAGGGCCTTTGCACGCTCTGGGGTGCCTACCATTTACTCCCTTACCTTCCTCGAGGCCTCTGCTCAAATGTCACCTCAGTCTGGCTCTCTCCTGACCACCACGCCCAGTCTGCATGTGGCTGCTGAGGCTTCCAACAGCTGCCTGCCCACCTCCTTGATCACCGCTCAGCCCCCGGCCCTGACTCTGGCCACCACCATTAGGCCCTGCCAGTGTCACGCTCTCCTGCACTGGGAGGCATGGCCCTGAAAGGTATCCTTGCCCTGGTCCCTGGAACTGTGAATGCATCTCCCTCCTTGATGAAGGGGACCTTGCAGAGGTAGTCAGGTTAAGGGCCTTGAGAGTCCCATCTCAAGACACTGTCCTGGATTAACCAATGGACCAATGTCACCACCAGAGGGTCCTTACAAGAGGGAGGCAGGAGGGCTAAAGTCAGAGAAGATGTGACAACAGGAGGATGATGAAAGTCGGCGGAAATGACACCACCATGAGCCAAGAACTTGTGTGGCCTCGAGAAACCGGGAAAGGCGGGAAGCTAATTCTCCCGGGCCGTCCCCAATAAGAACCTAACACCTTGACGTTAGTCCTGAGAGGCCCATTTTTGGACTTCTGACCTCAGAACTGGAAGATGATGAATGTGCTTTGGTTTAAGCCATAAAGTTTGTGGTCACTGCTCACAGCAGCCCGAGGAAACCAGCACAGCCCCAGCCTCCTCAGCTGAGGGGCCTCCTCTGGCCCAACAGGGTCTGAGCCACACAGATGCTCCGAGCACTTCCTCTTTCACAACTGTCTGTCAGCAGTGAGGCGCTTGCATTCTGAAGCCAGAGGTCCCGTCCAGCTGCAACGTCCACCTCTCATAAGCTGTGCAACCTTGAAAACACTCCCCAACCTCTCTGTGCTGCCTTCTCAATCTGCTACACAGGCTACCCAAAGCGCCAGGAGCTGAGATGAGAGCAGGCGCCGGGTCAGGCACGCCCCAACAGGTGTCTGCACCAGGACCTGTATCCTCTCCAACCTGGGGCTGTGGAATATGGAGACAGTGCCTGACTTATGCACCAGACACCCAGAGATCAAACATTGCCAGGCAAGTCATCTGAGTAACCTTCTTTATGAATGAATGAACGAATGAATGAATGAGCCCCACGGCATCAAAAGATCTCAAATACAAAGGCGAGCGACAAACCATGTGACATAATGGTCCTGAACAAGAGAGACTCCCCACATACTGCCCACCCCCCGCCCACCATGTGGTGGCGGACAGAGCCCCACCCATCTTTCCCCAGCGTCTAGGCAAATAACGTCCCCTTTAGTGCCAGCTCATGGGGAAACTTAACACGGTAATATTCCCCCCTGCACAGGTTCCTATAGAGGGAAAGTGAGAGAAGGCAAGTGAAGTGTATGGTGCCTGACATATAGCTGGCACTCTATAAATGCCAGTGAGCTCTTTTTTACTTATTTGATCTCATACCACACATTTAAGCAGCTAGAGGTCCCCCTTTTGAAATCACATACAACAGAACTAATCCGGAGAGTACAAACAGCAGAAAGAGGCAGGGTTGTGGACTCAAAGATTTAAAGCTGTGCGAGCCCGGGACAAGTTGCTAACCTCTCGGAACCTGTTTCCTCACCTGTGAAGCAGAGACATGACCTGCACAGAGGAATGTAATCACTGTGGAGTGGTGGGGAAAATGCCAGTGCCCAGGCCTCCCCCACACCCACATCATCAGCCTCTCCACGTGGGGGTTAGGCCTCAGGGGTAAGGAGATCACCCAGGGCGACTCCACAGTGAAAACGAGGCACAGAAACGCAGGTGCTTATATGGACGGCCCTAGCACGTAGTAGGTGTTCGGGAAATCCAAGCCCGCATCATATTTCATCAAGTGACAAAGATTTTCTTTCACTCACTCATTAAGCATGCATCTGCAGAGGGCCTCCTATGTGCAAACTCACCATTTAGGACCGCAATTGCCTTTGCCAAGGGCCAGGGGCCGCGGGGATGGAATGTGACCCCTTGTGGGCCACAAGGTTTCCTTTAGGGGAAATGAAATGTGTGGGACCTAGACTGAGGTGGTGGCTGCAAACAGTGTGAATGTGCAAAATGCCACAGAATTGTTGACTTTAAAATGGTGGATTTCACATTATGTGAGTCTCACCTCAATGAAAAATAAAAACAAAAATCATACTGTGTGATTCCACTTTTATGAGGGCTCTAGAGCAGCCAAATTAAAAAAGGAGGAAAGTAGAAAAGTCGGTCTGGGGTAGGGTGGGGTATCAGGGAAGGTGGGGGTGATTAGTGTTTAATGGATTCCGTTTCTATTAGGAAAAATGAGAAGGTTCTACAGATGGATATCGGTGATGGCTACACAACAACTGAATGTGCTTCATGATGTACTTAAAAATGGCTAAAATAGGGCCTCCCTGATGGCGCAGCGGGTTGAGCGCCACATTGTGAAGCATCTGCAGCACAGCAGCGTGAGCTGGATCCCCCGCCAGGGAGGGGGCCCACATGGCGCAGCAGACCTCTCCTGCCTCGCCCGCTGCTCCCCTCAGCAGTGCATTTCAGTGGATCTGCCTGTTCTGCTCCCCGCTCTGTCTCTGGTGAATCCTCTCACCTCCCGCACCTCTGGTCTGTATCCCTGCTCTTGTGTGCACAAATAAAAATAAATAAACTTAAAAAAAATGGCTAAAATGGCACATTTTATGCTATGGAGATTTTACCAAAATAACCAAGTCACGTGCCCAGAGTGCAGAGATACCATCCTCAGAATAACTAACGCTGCCGGGTGGCACCTGAGTCGTGCCGGGCACACACCTCGCCTCTGTGGGAGATGACATCTTCCCAGTTTTTCCAGGCGAACAACTTCGAGTCACCAACCGCCCTCTTTACAAACAGGATGGAGACTGTGCATTTGTTTTCTCTGTGGGGCAAGGCCAGATTAAGTAAAGAAAACGGCAGATCCTTCCCCTCCCCCCGGAAAACCCTGCTGGGTCAATAGCAGAACTAAAAGGGCTGGTGTACACTTTCACTTCCCGCTTGCCTGAATCCCCCCCACTTCTGAGTATCCAGCAAAACCCAAATGTGGGGGTGGCAGGTGCTGCCCTCTTGGCCTACTCCGGGGAGGTCTAGTCCCCACTCAGCTCGGGTAAACAAGACACAGCCACAGCGGCTCCAAGACGTGATTTCTGCAGCGGGGCAGGGTGAAGGCAGGTAGCAGGGGCAGTGGAGTGGCGAGAGGGGCCTGAGTCTGGGACCCAGGAGCCCCTGCCAGCCTCCACTGTGTGCCTCTAGCGAGGCCTGTCACTTTCCCACGGGCCCTGGGTGTCTTTACCTAAAAATGAGAGAAACCAGCTCATGCAGAGAAGGTGAGTCAACCTCTACCCACTGGGGGCCCTGGGGATGTTTCTCAGGCAGCACTGGGGTTAAGCAAGGCACCAGTAGGGAGCAGCAATGTCTGCCATCTGCAACATGGGGAGGAAGGGACAACTCAAAGTCCACGTATTTGCCATCGCTGGATGAGACCCCTTCCTGATGTGGAACCCCCTCAAGTGCCACCCTGACTGACACGGGTCCATTTAACCTCAGCTCACACACCTCCTTTCTCAGCGAGCACACAACCTCCGCTGGCAGGCAGTGTATTCCTTCACCTACAGGAAGCCAGATCTCTGCCTTACGGCCCTTTGCCAAGGACCAGGTACTGATCTGTTACTATATAAGAATAAGACGGTTCTTTGTTCCACTTTACACCTTAGCTGAAGAAAGCTTTCTCCTCAGCCCAGCCCCTTCCTTCCACTAGCCGACATGTGAGCAGGTTCCAAGCATGGCCTACTGTCGAAACATGGGGGTTTTGCTGGTGCCCTACTCACAATGTGTCTTGCTGCCTACATTTCCCAGATTCCCTTGCAGCTAGGGGTTGTCATGTGACAGTCTGGCCACTAAGATAAATTAGAAGTCTCCTTAAAATGGAAAAGTCTTTCTCCATTCTGCCCCCACCCCCAGTCCTACTTCCTGCTAACCAGAATGTGGATGTGATGGCAAAAGCACACTTTCCAGTAACTAGACTACAGATGCAATGGTGCGAAGTTGGGCAGTTATCCTGGATCACGAGGCAAGATACTGCAAAGAACGGCATGCAAGACAGAAGATGCCGCATTCATAAAGACCATCCTAACACACGGCTCCACCCTAGAGTTATTCTCAATGAGAGAAAAAGAAACTTGTGTTGTGTTTATGCTGCAGAGGATGTTTCACAATGATGTGAACCCCGAATGTGAACGCAGAATAAATCAAGTTTGATGACAGATAATGAGAGCCAGGCTGATTTTACACAAGACAAAGTCCCCCACCGTGGCTAGTGAGAAAGGAGGTAACCCCAGTCACTAACTCTGCTGATCTCAACATACAGCCCTAATATCTGCCCCTTCAGAATTCAGTGCTGACATTTCCAAGACTGATGTGTTTCCATAAAATCAGTGGATGGACTGGTTCTACCAGGAGCTGATAACACAACTGGCCACCATTTATCAAGCACCTATCGTATGCCCCAGGTGCTCAGTTCAGTCAGCGTAAGTTATCTTAGCCCACAGACTAGGGAATGGCCATTACAGGTGAAGTCCCCAGAGGCCCAGCTCTTGCTTTCCAGCTTGGGCCTCTTCCCATTACTATGCCTGTCTCCTGAAGAGTCTCAGGCCCAACAGGCTGACCCTAGGAAGTGAGGACTGAGGTGGGGAGGATTGAGGAGGGAGAAGTGGGGGAGTGGGGAAAGCCTCACACTCCTGCAAAGGGAGATGGTAGTAAAGAACACAGGGCAGAGAAAAGGGCAGGAGTCAAGTCAGGGAGGCACACACAGGAACGGTGTGCACGATGGCTGGAACAGTGTCCTTCCACTGGAGGCTAATTTTCAGATTATTTTATACACAGCTTTGGATGTCTAAAACGCCTCATCATTTTAAAAGGAAAGGAAGAATGTACGGTTTATTGTATGTCAATCACACCTCAATAAAGAGGCTCCTTTAATGGGGAGGGGGGTGTTAAGGGCTCCAAATATAGAGACTTTTCATCCCTCTCGTCACACCCACGTTCCTCTCTGCCATGAGAAGGCAACCGTGCTGACCACAGCCACTCCATCCACCGAGTCACACATTCTCTATGGAAAGGGCAACTTTACCTCCATGCTGGTGAAGACTCCTTAGGTGAAATGACGTCTCAAAGCTTCCAAAATGAGTCAGCCTCAAGCCCAGCCACCTCCAGAACCACGTTCCACCCACCAGCAGTTTCAACAAAGACAAGCAGAGGCCTCACACCCGGGTTACCCATAGCAGGCGGGGCAGTCAGGCTGGCAGGCCCAGGGCCAGACCCTGTCCTGGGTTCTCTCCCTAGCACCCTGGCAGCACTGGCAGAAGAGGCAGGGCTGCAGGAGGGGGAGCCCCTTAAAGAGGACGCCTTGGGCCCCACACTTCAGGCAGCTCCTTGGATGGTGGGGCAGCGTTGCTGCTCCCCCACTGCTCTCCTTCCACAGGACAGGAAACTGGGGTTCCCTTCTCTCCTATAGCCCAAGTCAGCTCTCCCCTGGGATCCTCATGTCACCACTTCCACCAGAAATCTGGGCTCAAACCTGGGTGCCCACAGGAATCCTCACCAGAGCAGGAGCAGTGTGGGATCTGCTGACCCATGTGGGCCCTGCTTGCGTGGCATGGGATGAGGGGGGCCAGGCACAGTAAGAGACTCCAGCCAAAGACCATCCATCCTGACCTCCCCAAGCTCAAGAGGAGACAAGTCCGATGTGACCCCAGCTGGGCGTGAAGAAGAGAGCATGTGCCCTGCCCAAAAGGGCGTGGCTACCACCACACCGGCCCTCGGCGGCCGCACAGAAGTGCGTGGTGCCAAACGACTGCCTGCTGCCTCAGTCTCCCCAGCTATAGAACGGGGATAGCAAGAATGAGAACTGTTCTGAGGAACTGCAGGAGCAAACAGCCACGAATCGCTGAGCACAGTGCCAGCCACGTAGTAAGGGACACAGAAGTGTTTGCTTTTGTTGTTATTATTAGAAAATGGAAATCCAGATTTTTTTTTTAGGGGAACTCTCCTGATTTTTAAATGCAGACAACTTACTGAAGCTTTCTTTTTTTTTTTTCCAAACACACTGTGTGGGCCAAGGAAAATACATCGGCAGACTGGACTTGGCCTGTGGGTCGCCGCTTGCAGGCTCTGCTCTGCCTGTTCCCTGCGTCCTCTGAGGCAGGCCCAAGTCCGACGGGCATTGCAAATCACCAGCCGGGACTTAAGATCACCCCACTTCTCACTCCAGCTTCCAAGCCCATGAATCTCTTAATGGGAAATACATGTTTAAATCATCCCCCACCCGACTCCCACACCAAAAGGACAGGAACTACTAATTCTTACCCACCACATCCAAGTCACCAGGTTTTATTTCATAGGAAGGGAGGGAGAAAAGGCCTATTAGGTTGGGGGGTGGCGGGGTGGGTGGGGGGAGAAAGTAAGAAAGAAAAAAAGAAAAAAAACAAAGGCCAACTCGAAAATGCACCACTGCTGACTTGGGTTAACANAGGGGGGGGGGGGGGGGGGGGGGGGGGGGGGGGAGAAAGTAAGAAAGAAAAAAAGAAAAAAAACAAAGGCCAACTCGAAAATGCACCACTGCTGACTTGGGTTAACAGCCTTTGCTGGTCAGAGAGGAAAACAGCTCAGTTCTGAAACCCGTCCCAGACATGAAAATTACAGAGCAGCTTCGCTGACATACCCCTGCCCTTTCTGTGTCATTCACTCACGAGGAATGCAATTAAATACCCTCCCCCCACGACAAACAAGAAAGGGAGAGACGTCAGCGCTGCTGGTGCTCCCGGAGCTGAAAGGGACTGACCTCGAGAAGGACGTGGGGAGGCAGGGACAGCAGGCAGGACGGTGGGGCGGTCAGGGCTCCATGATGCCCACTGCGCAGAGCAGGACGATGAGGGTGCATGGCGGGGATGGCACCTGAGATGCCGCACCCTCTCAGAGGGGTTCAACTGACATCCACTGTGCGGCACCGCCTAGCACGAAGGGCAAGAGAAGGACAGCACACAGTCCAGCCCTGACTCCGCTCTCACCCTCAACCTCTGTAAAGGTCCTCAGACCTCACCACGGGCCTGCCTCTTGAGGCCCTTGCTGGGGTGGACAGAGCAGTCATGATCAGCCACGGCCTGCCGCTCTTGCGTTCCTGCCACAGGGCTTTTGCACTAACTACCTAGACCCACTCTGAAACATTCTTCCCCAGATCCCCACAGGACTGGTTCCTCATCAGTGCCATCTCCTCAGGGAGGGCCTCCTCGTTTGCACCATCTGAAGTATGGCCTGTACCACTTTTGTCCTGGCACCTGGTGATGGCTGACTTGTTTGCTGTCACTCCAGCCCCTGTGAACTCTAAGTCTCCTAGGAGCACTGGTTGAATTGGGACGCCCTGGAGCTCTGCATGGCCCAGAGCTGATCTTCAGCAGTGCAGAATGGTGACAGGGAGCACCAGTGAGAACCATGAGCCAGATGGGCCAGATCCTCCCACATGCAGACTAAGTGCAGCAGGAAGACCATAGGGCCGGCTGGTGGACACCTTACAGAACACTGAAAAGCAGCTTGTCAGAGCAGCTTTGAGGGCCTGGGCTTGTCTTGTGTGCTGTTTCATTGCATCCTGACCGCAATCCAGGCCATAAACATCACTACTAGTCACATCTCACAGATGAGGAAACTGAGGCACAGAGGGTCTACAACTGCCCAAAGTCACACAGACACCTAGTAAATCGATATGAGTGAGATGCCAAAGACGGCCTTTGCAAAAGTACATTCCGTGTGTAAGTGTACATGTATGCATGCACTTTACGTGTGTGTACAGGTCTGTGTCGTGTACATACACATGCACCTATGTCTATGCAGACACCTACGCACGCAGAGCTGTGTGTGCACATATGCTTTGTGTGTTCACAGGTTTGTATATGTGTATGCTGTGTATGCATGTGCCTCCCTGCATGTATATGTACATATGTGTCTGCAGAGTCCCGTGTGTGAGCATGCCTTTCTGTGTGTGCACGTGTGTGTAAACGCCCGTGTGTGCCTGCATCTCTGTGTGTAGATGTGTGTGCATGTGCATTTCTGTGTGCATGCATCTGTGCGCACACATTTCTGCACGTGTGCATTATAGAGACACATGCCTAAGTGTGTGCGTTCGTGTCTATAGATGTAAGCGTCTTTGTGTGTGTGCCTGCCTGCATGGTTCAAGCCTATTCGTGTGCACACCTCTCTGACCATGTGTTCTCTGTACTCTGGTCATCATGTCTGCCTTTCCTCCTCAGGAAAGGGCGGCCCTGTTCACTGATCTTAGTCTCAAGGCTGCAGTAGAGATGACACTAGAAGGTCAGGAATTCTTTACCCACAGGTGAACAGGTCTAGTTCCATGAAGCCAAAATTTAATTATTTCTGACTGACAAATGGCAGTTCCACCTGAGCTAACCCAAGAGCCCGCCTCCTGTGCAGTCTTCCAGGCAGGTATACGAAGGCAGGTGGGAGGCGTAGTGCCCTGAGACCAACGCGCTGGGGCAGCAGCTGGTTACTTCAGTTCAGGCCCAGTCTAATCTTCAGCCTTCAACACCCAGGGGGAAGAAAGCTGCTTTGAGGTCAAACTTCTGAAACATCTGTCCCTCCAGCCTGGCCTCTGTCACAACACACAACACAGGAAACACCAGGCAGATGCCGGGACCCCTCCCTCTCCCCACCGCCCTGCCTCCCAGCCAGCAACCTGCACGAGCAAAAGAAAGTTCCAAACTCTACTTTCTCTTGAACCCAAATCTGCTTGGCCCTCTCTGGGCATCCCAGCTCTCTCCCCACCCTGCTGGGAGCCCATCACAGCGAAGCAACGGAGCAAGGGCACAAGGCTACTTTATTAGTCCAAAGTTTCTCAACTTCTTGCCTTTTATTTTTAATACTCTTCAAACTGAAACTGTCAAAAGTTGTGTCTGATAAATCTGAAGGCTGTAGAGGAAGTGGTTTGTCCTTCCTCCTGCTTATGACTTCTGCATACGATAACACCAGCTCTGGGCAAATTGTCAGGCAAGGCCAGGCGCCGGGGGGCTGCAGAAATGCTCTTACCTGCAGCCCAGGTCAAGGGTTCCTGCCCCCACAGTCCTCTGCTGGGGTTTCACAAGACAAGGGGGCCAAAAGAAGCGCTCCCTACTCCCATCCCCACCAAAGACATTCAGGAAACATGATTCAAACAGGAACTTTGAGTGGCAGCTCTTATACCCCAAACCGCAGCCAGGGAGTCCTATCTTCCAGGTGGGACAACTAAGGAGATGAGAATGTAAACCACACACTCAACCTAATCTCCATAATCTGTCCAATGTCACATGCAACTAGAGACTGGCAGAGCTGAACTTAGCAATATCTGACTCCAAAACTCCAAGTGTCCGGCCCTAGGAAGCCACCCCTAGGCCAAGTCAGCGCCCCTCCTCCGTAATCCTGGCAGGAGCAGTAAAGACGGGGAGAACAGGAGCTCTCTCTTTTTCTCATGGACTTTCTCTGTGCTGTACACAGCACTATCGCTGGATGTCATCTCAAAGAACACTTTCAGAAGCCCAGGGGATTGGTACCGCTGTCCACCCCACCGTGCTGACCAGAAACAAAATTTCAGAGAGGCTAAGCCACTTGCCCAAGGTCACACAGCTGACAACTAGCTGTGTGCAGGGTGGAACTTCCTGCTTGCTGCTCTGACCACTGGCCGTGGAGAACTGACCAAGCACTTCCAACACACGGCATTTCTTTTCATCATCTTGGGTCTAGATATGTATGGTTCAGAACCCCAAGCCTGGCCCCTTCGGGCTGCTCCACCAAAGACAGAGAGAGAGAAGCCATTTCCTTGTTGGCAATGAGCTAAGCCCCACCCTCACCACCAGCTCAGCGTTTCCCAGGTTCTCAGGCCTCAGGAAGACCAAGTCAGGGCAAAGGATGAGATTCACTCAAGGCTGAGCAGGAAGGAACAAGATGTCCAGGGGGCATTCCCGGTACTCAGCTTCCATGCTGAAGTCCAAAGTCCGTGCCCAGCAGGCAGGACAGCTCACAGGGGCTCACGCGACCAACACACTCCTGATGCAAGAAGCGTCCCCTCACGCTGCTCTGGCAGGTGCCAGCCCTGCAGGCCTCAGGCTCTGCCAGTGCCACCCTTGGCCTGTTCCGTCCACTTAGCACAGCCCACCCCTACTCGAGCCTCCTCTCGGTGCCTTCCTGGAGTCGCCCCCCCCGCCCAGAGCCCACTGTCCACGGCTGTCTCCTCTCTCTGTACTCGCACGCCAAGCCCAAGCCCGTGACCGAGGAGGCGCTCGCTCCCCAGCACAGGCTTCAGGCACCAACCCGGGCGGGCTGCAGCACAGGTCCCCGTGGCTCTCCCCAGTCTGGCCCTGGCCCTGCGCTCTGCAGCAGAGCAGGGCCAGAAGCTGGCCCCTCTGGGGAGGGAAGACTATCGCCTAAGCGGGTGAGGGGGCATGGGAGCGGGATGGAGCCCACCTGACCACTGGTTTCAGAGATGGAACCCAGTGGGCACCCCATTCACCCACTAGCTACTACCTCCAGGCCACTGCTGATGGCCGCTGACGCCGAGAGACACAGACCCTCACAAGCGCACCTGTCACAGTCTTCTGCACGGGAGTACTTGGGCTTGAGGAGGAGAAAAAGAGGGAGGCCTGGGGAGAGCAAGACACCCAATTCCCATTCTTTCCAGAGCAGAGTCTGGGGCACAAAGGGCATCTTGGAGGGTACAGCTGCTCGTGGGCATGTTGTGTGGGGGCAGGGCCAGGGGCAGGGCAGCTCTTTGACAGGCCCCGCTTCTGCAGGTACGGGCCCCACTCCCTGGCAGCCTGGGCTGTCGCGAGCCTAGGATACCACGGTGACAGCAGGGATGACAGCAAAGGCAGGGCTAGGTCCAGTGGCCACGCTCAGGCTGGGTGGTACCCCAACCTCACGGGGTCAGGTCAAGCTCTTGACCCAAGAAACTGGAAACTTGTCCAGTCGAACACACCTCTTCACGCCCAAGAAGGTCCCTGCCTCTCCTTGTAGGAGGTGCGCGCGCCGCAAGCATGGGGGCTTGTCTGTGCTGACTGCCCGACGCCCGACGGTCTGGTTGTCTCCACCGTCCCACCGGAAGGCTATGGCTCCAGCAAGGCATAGGCAAAGAAAAGCGCCCGGCCCGCACGCCATGCCTGGCCACTGAAGCTCGCCTCTGGCTCTCCCGAGCTTGGTGGCGGAACAAGGGCCTCTTTCAGAGCTGGCCCTTTTGTTCCTGTTCCCAGGGAGGAGACAATCTGACCCAGTGAGGGAGCGCAGAACGAATTCGGTTCAGCCCAAGCATCCTAGGGAAGTGATGCAGAGCTAGCTTCCACCTCCACTCCCTAACTCATCCCCTGCAGCCATCCGATGGGGTCAGGGCTGTCATTTTAAAACTGAGTGGCCCCATTATCCACTTGGCGAAAGTTTGCTGGGCCTGTGCTCAGGACTTCAGAACCAATGTCTTGCTAACCCTTATCATAAGCCGACATAGCAGGCCTGCTGCTACCTCTGTTTATACACACAAGGAGACAGGCTCACGTCACGGGTCGTCACCAACATCCTCATAGCAAGTAGTACTAGGATTCGAACCTAGTAACTGTACACAAATCCCTGACCTTCAATTAACAGTCAACTGTATTAATTTTTTTTAAGTGAGAAAAGAAAAAGAAAGAATCGGAAAAAGATGTTACTTTTTTTCTTCATCCCACTTATTACTATCTGAAATTACTGTGTTTGGGGGGGGCACGGTGTCTCCTCCTCTGGTTAAGACCCTTCAGGTCACTCCACATCCCAGGCCCTAGCCATTCGGAAGACCCACTGAAGTGAAATGCTGGCACGGGGAGTGCCTGCAGGTTGGAACCAAACCCCCAAGGGCCAGGGCCAGGTAAACAGGTAAACAGGCCTTAGCTCTCAGTGGGTAGCCACCCCTAGAAGCCAAGGCTTGCTCACCTGGAACCAGGGAGACTGGTGAGAAAGCTACCTCTCTGCACCCCCTTCCCTGACATGCTGGCCAGCCCTGCCGGCAGGTCACACAGGAGAAGCAGACAGAGCTCTCACTTTCCCAGAGAGCTGGCGACCTTGAGTACCAGCCCGGCCAGGGGACTGAGGGGCCGAGACCATCCTGACCCACCTGAGCTCAGCAGGGAGGCTGCAGAGCCAGAGAGACTGAACTTTTCAGGCCTTTCCTGCTCCAACAAATGCCTACTCACGTTTCCTTAGTGGGCCCTCCCAAGGGTGGGGACAGAAAGCACACCCAGGAAGGCCCCTTAGCTCACAGGAGCATGGGGTTCTTCTGACTCTCAACCAGGACTCACAGCCTCGAGACACTGGAGGCATGGGCCTGTCTCCTATAATGAGCTGAGATGAGGTGCAGAAGCTACTGGCACATAGTAGGTGCTCAAGAAATGGCAGAATCCGCTACTTCACCGCACCTACATGTCTGCACAAAATCTTCAGGGAAGGGAGAGACCTCCACACACAGCACACTTTTAAAAATGAAATTGAGAGTCATAAAAATATACACCCCATCCCGTCCAACTGCCAAACACAGTGGGAGTGGTGAAGCAAACAAAAGGGAAAGTTCAACTCCTTCTTTCTGGCTTAAGAACGCAAATGCAAAAGGCAGTGGCGGAGAAGTCATCCCAGCCGAAGTCCACATCTAAACTGGAAGTGGCCCATGAACGGCACCCTCTGTCTAGTCATTTAAATCACGGTTCGCTCCGGGGTGTGGCGAGAGGCGGGTGCCTGGCTCATGTCTGAGGAGTCAAAGACAAGGAAGAAACTCCTTTACGGTCGGCATTAACCACCAAGAAAGACCCTGGGTTGCTCTGAGCTATGCCGGTGGGCCTTCCTGGCGTACAGGGTCCAGGAGGAAGTCGGTTCGCCTCGGCTGAACCTGCCAGGCAGCCGCCATGACACAGACTGAATAATAACAGCAACTTTCACTAGGCAAAGGATCCACACGCTGAGTCCAATCCAGAGAGGGCAAATACAAAGTCCACCACAGCCTGCTAGGAAATTCTTGGGGCCTGTGCTTTCGTGGTTCCTACACTGAACGTCTTGACCATCGGGAGTGTGGTCACTCTGTGCCCCAGTTTTTCACACAGGCCAGAGAGGTGAGGTGCCCGGGGTCGTGTGGTGTGCCAGGTAGGGCCAAGCCAGATCTGCACCCGCTTGCCCACAGCTTCAGCGAAGCACTAGGCCTTATCGGAGGGCAAAGAACTGTTCTCAATCTTCAAATAAATAATTTAGGGGCAAGAAGTGCCAACCTTGAAACTCCAGACTAGGATAAAAGAAAAAACATTTCGCCATCGCCAAGACTAAACACGGTCCTAGCAAGCACTGAGAATGCTGCACATGTGAAGTCACCTCCCCGGCCAAAGGAGCACAACTCTGCATAAAAACCTTGATCTTTCGTACTTAAAGAAACTTCTGTTTTTATCATTTACATGTGTGTTTCTGTGCAAAGTTCCATTTCCTGCTGGTGAAGCGTCACAGGCCCCCTGGACTGGCATATAGTGGGCAAAAGGGGTGGCCACGAACCAATGCCTAAGAAAGCCCATATTACAGAGGCTCAGAGCTATACAGAGGCCCAATTTTACACCCCTGTCACCTCACCATTTTGCCAGGGGACGGGTCTGTGACTTTTTCATCAAATTCTCAAAAGGAGTGCGCCACTCAAAAAAGTCTAAGACCAAATATCTTGGAACATTCATAGAAGGGTAAACCCCGTCATTCGGGTGTTTGGTGACTGATGAAGAGACTCGCTGGCCTGCCACCCCCATTCAAGGATAGAAACAGACCAGGAGTGAAAGAAAAAGCAAGTCACATCCTAAATCAGGTCGTGGAAGCATGAACTGGTCCAAATTTCACAGGCCTCTGAGAAGGAAAAAGAAAGAGAACCAGCATTGCACGAAGCAGCTCTGGTCCTGGAGCGGGCAGCCAAGCTCCTGGGGGCGGCCCGGGCCGCAGGGCTCCCCACCACGTGCGTGCCTAGCGCCCAGAGCTGTGCCCAGCACCCCGGAAGCCCCCGACGCACACCTGCTGCACAGTGAATACACACCCTGTGTCATCCATTCTTCACAACCCTAGGCAGTAGGGACTGTCATTTCCAGTTCCACAGGTCACACTGAAAGAAGTCATGTGATTTGCCCGAAGTGACAAGCAGTAAAGGCAGAACTGAGATTCACAGCCAGATCCACACACCACAGGTAAAGCAGCCCAGGTCCTTTGTCCCCCCGACGCTGCGTCTAGACATCAGACTCTTACCCCAAGTCCTCTCAGCAGAGGCCTCTACAGAGGGTCTGTAATAATCGCCCTCCCACCCAGGCTCACTTGAGGGTCATGGAACTTCTCTGGGCCTCGGGTTCCTCATCTGCACAGCGGGAGAGACGAATGACTGGTTAGCAGCAGCTGCTGCGGGCTCTCTGGGGAGGCCTGAGTGTGCCAGGATTGATTAGGAACGTCCACGGGGCCGGGCAGCGAGTGGCAGCACGTGTCTTGTGTATTCGCCATCCCAGAACTAGCTGACCTGCAGGTTCTCTTCCAAGTCTGGCTGCCTCTGATTATAATTATAAAAATGTAAAATAAGGGGTGGGGGGAGGGGAAGATGGAAAAGGGAAAGGCTGGCTACCATTCCCCAGCACCAGCCATTGCTGAATCCAGCTAAGCCAAAGCCCGGCCGCCCAGCCAGTCCTGCCTGCTACAAGCACACAACCTGCCACGTGGGAGGAGACTGGAAACATGGGGTGCACTGCCCACACACAAAGCAAGACACCCCATCCAGGGCAGAAGCAGCTCAAGTCCGGGCTTCATCTGGCTTGGGCAGAGTTCTAAAGCACCTCATCAGTGAGTGTCGGATCTCACAGGAACCCCATCAGGGTCAAGCCCTGGCCCAGCCTCTTGACCAACCTGAGCCTTGAGCACATGGCTGCCCTCACCCAGCCTCAGTTCACTCATCCTAGAAAATCCCCCTAGGGGGCCTCCCTGGTGGCGCAGTGGGTTAAGCAACGCACTATGAAGCAAACCGCAGCCACTGCAGCACGAGTTCGATCCCTGCTGCCGGCCAGGGCGGGGACCCACATGGTGCAGCAGACCTCTCCTGCTGTGCCCGCTGCTCCCCTCAGCAGTGTGCTTCCGTTGATCTGCCTGTTCTGCTCCCGGCTCTCTGTGGTGAATCATCTCACCCCCCCTTACCTCTGGCCTGTACCCCAGCGCTTGTATGCATAAATAAATAAATCTTTAAAAAAAAAAAAGAAAATCCCCCTAGGACTGTCACAAGTCAACTCAGCCAGGCACCCCCGTTCTTCACAAGGGGCCATGCTGCTGCCATCACCGTCATCGCCATCATGGTCGTCACCATTTGTCTTTGACAGGAACAAATTTACAGATGTGCGAGAGGTTAACTTCTTTTCCCCATGTTAGCATCTTAGCCCATTTGGTTACTATGAGCTCCAAAAGGGAGGAGGCTCTGAAAACAACTCCATCCTCCTTAAGCTCCTGGCATATCAAGCAGGGCCAGGAAGAAACAGATGGCAGACACAAAATGTGTAATTTGAAGAAATTGTAACAAAAGGACAACACACCAAGGTGTGGGCAGAGCTGGCGTTTCACCACGGGCGACTGGACAGAAGGGGTTCCCTGGGCCAGAGGGGCCAGGGGCCAGGACGGTGGTGACCCATTTCCACCCCTTGTGCTCCTGCTCTGAGGTTCAGGGAGAAGGAGCAGTCACCGAACCTGGAAGCTGGGGATGAGCATGCCAAGGGCTCTGGGCAGGGGCACTGGCCATCCATGGCCCCGTGAAAATAAGGAACCAAGGGTATCCACTCCTCTAGGGCCAAACCCACCAGAAGTAGGAGGCCTCAGAAGCCTGATGGTGCCCACTCAGCCAGGCCACAGGCGGAGAAGGGTGAACAAGAGTGGAGCATGGAGCTTCCAGGGCAAATGTGAGAAAAGAATGGACAAGGAGGCTGGAGGGTGAAGGAGGACCGATCCTGGACAGTTTCCTCACTCCCTTCGGAAGTCCCACAGTCCTCACTCACTCATCCCCTATGGGATGGGAATCCTGGAACGTGGCCAAATCACAGACTCAGCTCCAGGAAGCCACCACCTGGGTTCAAAGAGTTCAGCTACTGGCAGTCTAACCTGGGCACAGCAGAAGCCCTGCCCCAGCAGTGCGGTTACCACCTGCGGGGGTGTGAGCAAGCTGGACAAAGAGGGGCTTCAGAGGCTCTACCTAAAGGGGATGCTCGGGTCAAGCAGGCCTAAGTGGACCGGAAGGCAGAGAGGCTCCTGGGGCAAGAGGACTATGAGCTATACATCCGCGTGGCCCGTGGGAGGGCTGCTGTGAGGAACTCAGCCGGCACCGAGTCGGGAGGCTTCCGTTCAGGCCTGGTGCATGTGTCAGGGACAATATCATTGAGAAAATAGAAGTGACTTCCAATTCTGTTTTTAAATCATATTTTCCAAGATCGAAATCTTATTTCCCAGGCACTGCTGCTGAAAGCTAAGGTGAAAACCACCAATAATATCTTAATCCTCCTAAGTGCGGGTTGCTGTCTTACTCGAATCAGGGATGTGGTGGCGGGGTTGGTCTGTGAGCTGGGGGTCCAAGCCAGGCCCAGGTGCCCACAGTCCCACTCCACACCAGGTCGCAGGGACCCCCAGAGGCTTGCCCAGACAGGTCTGACACCAGCAGGCCTGTGCTGAGGGGGGGTTCCTGGAAGAAGGGACTCTGCCGTCTAGACATTCACGGTGGGGCAGGGAGCAGGTGGGCAGTTACCAAGTGGGGGCCAAGATCTGGCTGGAACTTGGTTCTCCGTACCATGCCCCTGACAAAGGGTATTCCAGCCCAGAGGGACCTGCTGACCACCCGGGGCACTCCCAGACCTCCCTTCTTCACAACACTCGCTAAGACCCCATGCACCATACCAGCTGGTTGGCTTCTGGTGCTATTGCTCAGTTAACTCTAAAAATCGGAGGGACCCCACACACAGCCTTGGGTGGGGCTGGAGTCCTGGGGACAAAGGTCTTTATACACACACACACACACACACACACACACACAAGAACTGGGGTACAGGCCAGAAATGTGGGGTAAGAGGATTCACCAGAGACAGAGTAGGGAGAACAGGCACTGACTGAAACACACTGCTGAGGGGAGCAGCAGGCGAGGCAGGAGAGGTCTGCTGTGCCTTGTGGGTCCCCTCCCTGGCCGGGGATCAAACTTACGCTGCAGTGGATGGGAGGCGTCATAGCGTGGTGCTTAGCCCTTTGCGCCACCAGGGAGCCCCGACAAAGGTCTTTTTTAGAAGAGTGGAGTAACCAGGTGGCTTCACCCCTCTGCATTCTGTACCCCATCTATTCCCCGCAATGATTTAATTCAAATAGGATTGGAATAGCTGGTTTCAAAATCAGTTTCCTTACACCAAAACTTTCTAGTGCTAATTTTTCTTCTTTTTATTGGCATGATGCAATTCTCCTTTCAACGACCCAGACCGGGGAGCAGCAGGCGAGGCAGGAGAGGTCTGCTGTGCCTTGTGGGTCCCCTCCCTGGCCGGGGATCAAACTTACGCTGCAGTGGATGGGAGGCGTCATA
>JAGFMF010012167.1:2750409-2776993 GCA_019455555.1 Galemys pyrenaicus | reverse complement strand
CCGGGGGGGGGGGGGGGGGGGGGACACTGAAGTGACTCACCACAGAGCTTGTCAGTGCGAGACGCTGGCCCCAGGGGACACGGGGCAATGTGAGGGGACACTTCTGGCTACCGTGCGAAGGAGGGCTGCCACCCGACAGTGACCTGGGCCCCACAGCTGGAAACCCAGACGTGGGGTGTGGAAACCAGCTCGGCAAGTACAAAAAAGACCCAAGCCCGACTCTCCGTGAAAAGAATCCCAAGTGTGTCCCATGGAATCACCTGGGGAAAGAGGTGTGCACAGTGATTTCTGGGAAGTGGGGGAGTGGGAGAACTTCCTTCCTTCTTAGTTTCAGAAGATCACCCCTGTGTGATTATTTCCATTTTCTTTTCCGAGTGTGGAGGTGAGTAGGCAGGCAGAAGGCAGAAGGGCTCAGGGGACCCTGAGCCAGCAGGGGAGCACCACGCTGAGGGAGCCCGGGGGGCCAGGAAAAACCCCAGGCCGGGGGTGCTGTGCCCCAGCCCGGAGCAGAGCCTGATGGCGGGCAGGGCGGGCGCTGGCTGTGCACTCTGGACTCGGTCTCCACGCTGCCGGCGCCAGGGCCCCAGGGCGGCTCTCGGGGCCAGGCCTGCGCAGACCAGGGTGCGAGCGCCCGGAGCCGACGTCACTATGCCGAGATCAACGCGGAGCAAGGGAGAAACGAGCCTCCCTTGGCTCTTCCAGGCCCGGGCTGCAGGAAGCTGGCCAGTCCGCCCAGGGGAAGTGCTCTGCCCTGTCCACACCCTCCTCCTCTCAGCACCGAGCGCCCGGGACACTTTGGCCTTCCCTGACCTCTGCTCTGGGGCCCCGCTGCAGGCTGCATGCAGGTGTTCTCTGGAGTCCAGGTTCAAATCCGGCTCCACCCTGACCGCCTGGGTGAGCGGTGACCTCATCTCTCTAGGCCTCTGTGCGCGCCTCTGCAAAAGGGGACGATGACCACACCAATGACCTCACGGGGGCAGCGTGAGGATTAAACGAGCTCATCTGCTCAGAGGGCTCGGAGTAAGCACTGAGTGGGTGTCAGCTGCCGTGGCCACCTTGCTGCCCAGGCTCCTGCGTGCGAGCCCCAGCCAGTGGGTGTCCCCATACTGGGGTGAAGGCCCATGGTTCCAGAGCCAGGGCATCGAAGTCCAAGCTGTAGAAGTCAGGGCCTCAGTTTCGCACCTGTAAACTGGAGCCTCAGTGGCAGGTGGGCACAAATACTTCCAAGATTCAGGCTGGCTAGAGAAATGATGGCTACCTGCCATCGTCCCACCAGTCCCGACCCGTCTGGCCCCACGGCCGGCCCTGCTTGGATCCCAGGGCCCACTAGCCACTGGGCTGATTCAAGCTCTTTCATTTTCCCACCCCCAAAAGCAAGCCTCAGTCATGGGGTCATGAAACACGAACCAGCCAGAGCAACAGACAGACGTCAACGAGCCATTGTTCCCCTTTCCGAGGGCAGCCCTGCCCCCACATCCCGCGCCCCAGCCTCGACCCCTTGCAGACACAGAGCCAGCGTCACCCCTGCCCAGGCCGTGGCCTGTTGGTGCCACCATCCCGAGAGCCCCATGCTGAGCCAGCTTTCCTACTAGGCCTCAAGGAAGGAAGGTTCCAGAAGGGGAGCGCTGCAAGCCAAAGCTTACAGGGGAGGTTTCAGGCCCAAGATTTGGACAGTACCAGAGGCCTCTGGGGAGGCCAGCAGGAGCGCAGAGGCAGAGCCTCGCCCGGGAACCCTAGGGCCTGCATCCACTGAGGCTTGCTCTGAGTCAGTGCCAGGCACAGCGTTAGGTGCGCCTCACATGCCGTCTCCTTCAGCCTGGGAGGGGATGAAGTGCGGTGACACACCTGTCATGCAGAAGCCAGACACAGGCCAGGCTACAGGGAAGTAGATAAAGAGCCTAGATGCGGCTCTTCCCTTAACCCTTTCAACAGGAGCAACCTCCAACTAGACACCTGCAGCAGCCTCCTTCCTCCCTCTCTCCCTCCCTCCATTCACACAGTCATTCAGCCAAAGGATGTCTGCTGAGAGGCCCTGCCTTGGTGTGCCCATCTGGGCAATGGGGAGGGTAGCTGGCAGCACCTCACTCAGTGGTCGGGCTCACCAATGTCAACACCCTAGCACAGCACCAGGCAAAAGGACTCCTGGGAGTGGCTGCTGCAGCTGTCACCACTGACTGGCCGTGGCCCTGGTGACTCAGATCTCTGCTCTCCTGAGGCGTCCACTCAAGGCCCCCACTGATGCCGGTCCCCAGTCCTCACTGGTGATCAGACCAACCCTCTCTGCCCCTTCCCCCCTACAACGTGCTCTAACCCTCACACCCCCCTCCAGGAAGCAAACCTGCTCCTCTCTTAACCCCCTCCCTCTCTTACAGTGCCCGCCCCTTGGGGAGAAAGGTAGGGACTGCTGGGAGCACGCCCAGCCCCTCTGGCCTCTCCCCCTTCGCTCTACCCAATCTCACCCCTTCCCACGTCTGCCAGGCTCAGCCCCACCTCTGTCCGTCTGTGTCTCCTACACACCTACCCCCATGACAGCGTTTCTTCCCACCCCAGACAACAGGACAAAGCACCAAGCTCCCTGAGGTTATGTGCTTTGCCCTATAGGGCATGGAATGTGTACTGTACCCAATTTAACTGTGAGTCTTTTGGGAGCGAAAATTATGCCTAACTTTGCAAGTGCAATACCCGGAAGTGCTCACCTGGAAGGAGGCACAGCACCTGGGGGTACCCCATTTATAAGCACAGCACCTGGGAGTGCTCCTTCCTAAGTGCTGTACCCAGGAGCATACTGAAACGCAGGGGACCTGGGAGCACTCCCTCTGCAGGCAAAGTACCCAGGGAACTCCCTTCGCACACAGAGTACCTGCTACTCAGTTTACAAACACAGTTCACAGTTACCTGGCCTCCACTTCCCAAACCTGTCCCCTGAACTCACTCAACAAATCCACAAAGGACTGTCTGCCAGATGCTGACCGACACTGAACCGATAAGCCCACCAATTCTCATTTGAGCTACTTCTGCACAGACTGACATCATTTCATGTGTACCCACAGATGCACACCCCAAAGCCTGGAGCCAGGCCTGGCTTTGCCTCTCAGCTCTGCCTCCTCCCAACTCTCTGTGTGTACATCCCAGCTGCAGTTTCCACAGAACAGGGACAGTAATTCCTACCGTCAGACCAGCATCAAGCCTGACACACAGTAGGTGGACAAGAAATGTCACTGTCAGTCAGAGTGCACCAAATCGTCCCTCTTTACAGGCTCGCTTACCTCTTTTATTCCCCACCCAGGAGAAGATGGTTACCCAAGACCAGGAGCTAGAAAAGCTGTGTCCTTGGAATCTCCTCTCCAGGGAAGCAGCTCTATGTGGGTACCTTGGAGACCTTGCCCAGTGATCCCAGGGTGGGAGCAGTCATTCCCAGCAAGACCTCCTTCCTCCTGGACCCAACTAACCCTGTCCCTGCCCCACCCCCAGCTAACCCTGTCCCCCTCCCCTGTACTTGGAAGAAATCTTGTCCAGACCTACAAATGGCTCTGTCTGTGCCCACCCACTACCCCATCCCCCACTCCAGGAGACCCAAAGGGAACAGTTAGAGACACAGATGGGTGCCCATGTGATCCAGTAGTGGGGCAGAATCCCCCACCAGAGAGTGACATGGGCAAGAAGTCACCCAGATTCAGGAGCTGGTCTTCACCAAAGGCAGCCTAGCTGATGAACGCCCAGCCCCTGACACCAGGGGGCCTCACAAGTGCTTGTTGGCACTCACGCTCACCTGTGCAAAATGTGAACCAAAACAGAGGCAGGGAGGCTGGGCCTGGCCGCAAACTGCTGCTTTTCTGGGCCTCTAAGAAGCCTGCAGCTGGCCCAGGACATCCAGGAAACTACCGCAAATTCCAGTGTTATCTGCCCCCTCCTGATGACCCCTCCAGAGCTGGACACAGTCCACCCAGCCCAGGGAAGCAGCCATCTCCCGGCCTGGCCACCCACCCAGGGAATGGAGACTCCAGCTCCTCTGCTTCCCTCCAAAGTGAGTTTACTCAGCCTGATCTGTTTATGTGCTTTCTTAATCATATCACTTGTGATAGCAGCTTGTAAGCAGAAGACCAATGGCAAAGGAAGGTTTTAGAAGATTCTGGAAGGCTCAGAAAGGTCCTGGGAGGCAGGAGCCTTGGATGTGAAACCCAGCCCTGCTGCTGAGTCATTTGTAAGGGTCTTTGGGCAACATATTTCCCTTGGCCACTTCCTCACGAGCAAAAGCTGGAGGCAATTTCGATGATTCCTATGTTCAAGATGCCAGGCCCTTTGTAAGACAGTATGGACAAAGGTTTTTAAAAGATTTGCCAGCCTTTGCAACTTAAGAGTCTCTTAAAACACGCTACAAAGCTATTCTTCACCATTTATTGGGAGGAGGCCAGGTTAACACACACACACAACATAAATGCTGGACCAGAAGCTCCATGGGGCAGGGGGTGCCATCAAATATTTTTTAATAGATGATAACAGCTCCTGGAGGAAAATGACCACTGTAGAGCATTAACTACATGCCAGCTACTTTACCACCCAGCCTCAGGGCCTTTGCACTTTCCATCCCTCTGCCTGGAAGAACTACCCATCTCCTCCTTCCCTGACCACCATGTGCAAAGAATAAAGCTCCTAGTCCTCAAGCTCCACCAGCTCCAACCACCTGACTGCTCTGTCTTTTCTAGGGCCTCTGTCACCTCTAGACACAATTACTGTCTGGTATCCACTCCATCCGTGGAGCTTTCACGAAGGCAGGGACTTATTTTCCCCAAAAGGCCTAAAACAGTAATATTTATCTGGTGAGTGAATGCATGAATGAAACCTCCACGCCTTTCCTTACTTAACCCTGACAACATTGCTAAAGGAAGTCCCCATAATGAGAATTTTACAGATAAGGACCTGCCCAAGGTCACCTACCAGCTAAGAGGTTGCAAGGGCAGGATTCAAGCTCCCCTGACTGATTTCGAAGTTCATGTCCTTCTCACTACACCACTCACTGGGTCTGGCTGTGCTCCTCCGTCCACCCTACATACAGGCCAGATGCTGCTACAGATGCTTTGTACTATGCAGGTATGGAGAAAAGGCTACTGAACATGGGGACCAATTTTAGTCCCAGAAATGTTTTCTCTGCGATCCTCAGTACACTCACACACCCCCTCATGCACGCACACGCCTCAACACCCTTCGGTTTACGCTCTGATGATGTGAGCAAAGTTGCTTTCAAATGCATACAGCCTCCCTGGGTGTCCTGTTGAATGCTCTGGGTGGCAGTTACCAGAGCCAGAGCCGGGAAGAGGCACTCTCACTTCCTCCCTTTTTGTACCACGGGGCGGGCAGCCTGGCTTCCATCCTGGGGAAGCAGGAAGTCTGGGGACAAAAAAAAAAACGCTGCTCTCAGCTGGAGCAGGAAACAGCCACCCTCAGCTGTGGGGACCCATGTCCTCAGGGCAGAGATCTTCAGCATGCCTGGCAGACCCCCTGTTCACCTGTGTTCAGTTCCTGGCAGACCCCCTGAGGGGACTCCCTATGCAGACCAAAGTTGGACCCTAGGCAACAGGGAACCCAGACATTAGTGCCCTTCCCTGCTCTGCAAGAGGGTCATCAGCTCTTCCTTACAAAGCACTCAAGAACTAGAGATTTTAACACACATTAAAGAAGTCAGTGAAAAAGACACCAATGATCAAAACAGAAACAATTCCACTGAATAAAAATGGAAGGTGTCTTATTTGAACCAGCTAAAGATTACAACTAATCTAAATATCTAGCAATAAGCTATGGTCTGCTCCTGGTACCCCTCCATGATGGAATACTATACGGCGATGCAAAGACCACGGCCCCTGCAGGTGCACAGATCTGGAATGAGCTCCAACGTATAATGTCCAACAAACAATAATGATGGAGACCTCTGTATGCATGGTTGGCAAGGATGCATGAGAAATGGGTAACCGGGCCTGCCCCTGAGAACCAGGGCTTCGGGGACACAGAATAAGAGACACTTCCTTTTTTCTCACATGCCTGGATATATATCTGAATTTATTCAATGTGCTCATTACTGCTTCACTTTAAAAGAGAGAGAGAGAAAGAGTTTTGTGGGTTTTTTAAAGAAACTAGACTTTGCCCCCTGAGGAATTTCTCTTAAATGCTTTCAACAATTCCACTGCCTTCATACATTCCAGATTCGCTAAATACCCCTCTCTTTCCCAGACGCACTGAGCATCCAGGAGACTTTTCTCCCGAGACCGCCATTTTTAAATAGCAGTAATCCCTTCTAGCTATGAGAGTTCTATGAAGCTCTCCCAGGACAATTAGGAGAACAGAATGTGGGTGACTGACCCTTGTCACCCCTCTCCTCTGGGCTGGTCATCCTGCTAGGTGCTAGGTGCATGACCGCCAATCCTTAGAGCAATCCTAGCAATGGTGCAGGATTAGCCCACCCTGACGATGGAGAGAAAGAGAGGCCCCTGTGAGGACAGCCGTGTGCAAGTATGGTGCCGAGAGTCTCCGTTAGGGAGTCAGAACCCAGACCCACCATAACGGCCATGGAGTTTATGCTGCCCCAAGGTGGGGACTGCCCGAGGACATCAGGCTGCCCTGATTAGTCTCATTTAATCCTTTAGCCAAAAGCACAACTCGACCATCTCAGAAGTCCATTCTGCCAAAACACCCCTGGGGCACCATCCACACGGGCTATGCTGGCTGGCCTGAGCTAGTGGCCACCCTGCTGGCAGCGAGGCATTCTGGGACAGCTTAGGTTTTTAGCACAATGCTGCCACCAGGCTCCCCCTAAAGCTCCCACAGACAGTGCAGTGCCCCAGACATGCCCTTTCCCCCACCAGGTGAGTCAGCAGGGACTGGGCCAGGCACCGAGCAGAGTACGTTTCCGTGCAAAAGTCACCTGTGGGCACTCGCTAGCCTCTATACCCGCTTAGCAGCAGAGCCCAGCCAGCACAGGGAAACAGCTTCTACCTGGCTAGGCACAGGCTCACCGGGACCGAGACAAGCATCTCGATTGTACCGTGTGAATGACAGCATCAAAATGTACTTCCCAACCCACCCCTCCTTGAAACACGTATTTATTACAGACTGGGAAAGACAGACGGCATCTGCTAATAGCAGATCATTTAAATTTTTTCTCTACTGCCTCTGTCTCTCCCCGTCACCAATCAGACAAGTTATTAGGGGAAGAAATTTGATAAACTCTAAAATCTTATAGCAAATGGCATTGAAAGCAAAGAAATTCCTTGTGCCTGCTAACTGCCATGAAAAACATCAAATAAATCAAAGGCAGGGAGGATGGGCATCCCAAGTGACAATAGTGCACCAAATGTCCATGGTTTTCGGCTCAGCACTGGACACCCAATAGTCCAAATTCAGCAGGAGGCAGCTTCCCCCAAGAAAACGGCAGACTAAGAAAAGGACAAGAACTAGGCAACTTCTTTCCTCTTAGTGACAAGCAGCCCAGAAATGTTTCAGTGGGAGCAGAAGCATGGTGAAAATCAGAAAACAAGTCACCGAAGAATTATGGCTTGGGAATAAAGAAGGCTACTGAGACCTGCACTCTGACCCCTGTTCGTCAGTGAACAAGAGACTTTTCCACAGGCCCACCATTCTGAGACCACGTGTGCTGCATTTAAAAAAAAAGGTGAAATGAAAGGTAAGCAGCTTACTTGTACTTCTTCATGCAGCGGAAACAAAGCCTGCAGACAAAGCCCTCTTCCAGCGGACAAACGTGTCTAGCAGGTGATCAGATTCAACCCAGACACGAGAGAGGCAGAACAGATCCTGGTCTCCCAGGATCCAGCTGCCTATGCACAACTCCTGGCTGCCGGCTCTAACTGTCATTGAGGTGGGCAGCCCATGGAGGCCCAGGGACTAGGAAGTTCAGATGCAAAAGAGGAATGAGGCACCAGGTCCAGGCCACAGCCTGGGCAGGCGGGCCGTTCTCCAGAAAGGTGAAGTCATGTGCACCCCCCCCACACCTAGAGGGTGCCCTCCCAATCATCTCTCTGGCGACTGTCAGGTCACTGTCGCTTTTGTGTTTCCTTCTTTGTTTACGAGCGCTCGGATCCAAAGTCTCCCAGCACGTAGTGCATCAAGCCGGCACTGCCACGGGCCACGTCAGGCACACTGTTCGCTCTGGAGCATTTAATCAGTAACTGGCCCGGGAGATCAGGCCCAGGGGCAAGCTCCAACCTGACCCCACAGAAGGCAAAGTTTACCGCCAGGCCAGGGGGTGAGGCTGTCCGCCCTGCGGTAGCCCCAGACTGAACCCATCTCCCCAGCAGGGGAACCAGGGAGGTTCACTTGGGGGGTATACCCAGCTGGAGCCGGTGCCAGGTGGGACTGGGAGACCCGTGTGCTTCCAGGCCCGATGCAGCTGTGATCCCGAAAGCCTCATCTTAATCTGACAACGATCCAGTTAATTGAATCAGCGTAGACAGAATCCAAGGAAGGTTTGGGCAGAAGAGTGCATTTGGTTTGTTTATTGGTTTGAATCCAGATCAATCACTCTGAGTCTTGTGCCTGAAGCCCACACAATTAACCAGATAATTACCAGATGCTTCTGAGTTGGGCTATGTAGACGATTTCATACATGAATGATATACATTTCATGGAAGGATATGACCTCATACTGGCTGTAGGAGCAGCTCAAGGCTGGACAGGGGACACTGCAAAGCCACAGAGCTGCAAAGGGCTTTTTGTTGTAGTGAACTGCACTCAAATTCACCTTTGTTTCATTTGAGCTGATATTTCTCAATAGAGTGCTTGGGCCGTCCTATAAAACGCAGACAGATTACATAATGCCCAGGCATCAGGAAAAGCCCTCAGGGGCTCCTTCACTTCCCTGGGGCCTGGACACCAACCAGGTGCCTCACGATAGGACAAGGTCCCCGATGGCAGTCCCAGCCCCACCTGTGTCTCAGAGGCCACCGCTGTACCAGACCTGTCCTCAAAAGCCCCCTTCATGCTCACAGACCCTGGCAGGGAGGGCTGTCACCCCCAACCCCAGTCCACACCCCCCTTCATCCCCTGTGAAATATAAGCACACCCCCTGCCCTGCCTTCAGGGTTTGGTGACAACACGCAGTAGAAAGGAGATTAGGCCAGCCCACTGGAAACTGGCTGGCAGTCTGTCCTTCCACAGACCCCAAAGCCACAGCAAGGCTGTGCAGTGGCTGGCCCTCAGACCCCAACCCCAAAATCACAGCTTCTCTACAGACAGGCCCAGACTCCAAAGGTGCCACCCTGCTCGGCTGGTGAAGGTGGGGCCGGGACCTCTGACTTGCTTGAGCCATCGGAGCCTGGTTCACATATTTCTTTCTTTCCTCCCTCTCATATATACCTCCTTGAGCAATCGGAAGGAAGTCAGGGGCCCAGCCTCCAAAGCTGGCGTCCCCCAGGCCTTGGCCACAGCAGCAAAGTACTCACTCCTGGCTTCTCCCTGGGAGCACAGGGGCCTGGATTGGCCTTCTCAGGCAGGTCACGGTGCCTCTCAACCATTTTCTCCCCGCTACCACTCTTCATATTGAGGGGTGGCAGGGAAAAAAAAAAAAAAATAAAGGTCCCTTGAGCCAGGAGAAAATGCTGAATCTAGATTTGGAAGGCTCCAGATCTCAGACAGAGAACTACTAAAAGAGTAGGATCCCTCTCCCCAGTCTGAAACATTGAGTGCTGGAGAATTTTCTGAGGCTCTCCCTCCATCAAATGAAAATTCCAAGGCCGAGGCCTGTTTAAGACATGCAGGAGCCTGAAAGTAGGACTGGGCCGCCTCCCGGCAACCAGTGATCCTCTCTGAGGAAGCAGTCTTTGCAGAGATTGCACCAACGTGCCCACAGGAAAGAAAAAATAGGTGTTCTAAGCACGTCGGACCCCAAATTCAGAATAAAAGTCCTCATGAGCCTCAGTGCTCTCAGGAGGGGGGAGCAGTTTCAGGGAGTATGGTTTCTTCTGTTAACTTTTCCCCCTCCCCATTCCTCGCAGCATGTGTCACGGCCTGTGACACACGGCCAAGGGAACATGGATGCCGGGGAAATGTCTATACACGCTACACGTCTATGACATGTCATGGAAGCGACACCCTGTTTCCTGGCTGGGTTTTCTTGGCACAGGTGTGGGCAGGCGTTGGATTCTGCACCCCACACACACACTGTGGTTAGTAAACAGGATCATGGTGGCCCCAGGGAGGGGGGGGGTAGTGTGCCTTCTGGGGAAAGACCTGCTGCCTAGCCTAAGCGGATGAGACCCCTCAGGAACCAGAAGGGTCGGTGGTGCTACCCACTGTCCTTGTTTCCAAACACAAAGCATCCGGTTCAGGGAGCCAGAAGCCTCCCCACCCCCCTTCCCGGAGACCCCACACCACGGGTCTCTCTCCACCTTGCAGACTGATTACAGAAACAGATCAATGGTTTCTCCTCTCCTCAGCCGGCCATATATTTAAAAACAATAACAATAACAAAATAAAACCTCCCAACCAAACCCAGATCTACACAACACTTCACAGACAATGCAGGAGCAGATCCCTGCAGGCCAGCTTCCACCCTAGACCCTGCCACCCCTGGGTAGGGAGGAGTCGTCCAGGACCCCAACCCCTCCCTGCCAACCTCCCAATGTGCGAAGGAGATTTTTCAGAAAGGGAAGCACCCAGTTTTGCCTGCCAGCCTGAGCAGGAAGAAGAATAAAAGACGGTGGAGCAAAGAAAGAAACTGGCTTCTAGAAATTCTTTGGGTTTGAGATTGTTGGGGTTTCTTCCTTTTTTTTTTTTTTTGGTGGTGAGGTTGTTTTGTTTTCCCCTCCAGCTTAGATCCAGATGGGCCGCGAGCTTTCAGAAAGGGAACCCCCATCGCCATCAGGACAAGGCCCCGGGTCTGTTCCAAGGTCCCATCCATAAGAAACACCAGCGCCGGGCCCGGGAGGTCCCCAAAGGCTCAGCCTGGGCCGGGTCACATCTTGTCAGGGTCTCCCCCAGCAGAGCTGCCTGGGCTGAACCTCCGACTCCACAATCCCGCCCGGAGCCCAGGCTAGGCAGGGGCCCCCCGGCGTTCCCCTCACCCCCCAGGCCAGGGGCTCCAGGTGCAGCCGCAGGCAGGGGGCAGCCGGGGGGCGCCTCTGGGCCCGGAGGGGAGGCGTGGGGGTGCAGGCGCGCCGCCGCGCAGAGCGACTCACCGTGGCGGACGCCAGGCTGTTGTCGGCCAGCGTTAGGTGGTGCGGCTCCCAGCGCCTCAGGAATTTCGAGGTGAGGATCTTGCTGAGAAAGGTCCGCGGGTGCCGGATGACACAGACCTGGATGTCACCCTCCTGCAGCAGTTTGTACCTCATCCCGTTGCACAGCAGGAGGGCCCGGCGGCAGGGCACGGCGCCCATCTTCGTGCCCTCGGGGGCCGACACGTCGCCCCCCAGCAGCGGTTTAGTCTCCTCGATCTGCCGGGGGTCGCCGCCGCCGCCCGAGCTGCTGGTCAGATCCATGGCCGGGCGGCCGGGAGGGGCCGGGCGGGGTAAGGGGCTGTCCCGGGCTGCCCCGGATCGGCGGCCCGCACCCCCCCACCCCCCAGGAAGGTGGGGGGGCGTGGGGCCCGGGGCGCCGCGGGGAGGGGCCGGGCGGCCGGCGGCGGCGGCGGCGGCGGCGGCGGCGCGCGGGGCTCCGGCGGGCTCCGGCCTCTAGCTGGTCGGGTGCATGCTGGCGGCGGCCGGACCGGCGGGGCGGCGGCGGGCGGGGACGCGGGGCAGCACGGGGGCCGCGCGGCGGGCGTGTCTCGGCCCCGCCGCCCGCTCGTGTGTACAGTACGTGTGTCTGGGCGTCCGTCCGCGGGCGAGTGTGCGGCGGGGGCCGCGGGGGCCGGCTCAGTTGAGAGATTGCAGAAGCCGCTCGGCGCCCGCGCGATTGGTCCCCGCGGGGTCATGTGCCCGCCCCTCTGACGTCAATGGCGGCAACGGCGGCGGCCGCGGCGGCTTCGGCCTCTCGCAGGCGGAGCCCGCGGCCCGGGCGGGGACGCGAGGGGCCGAGGCGCGGCCCGCGGGAGGGGGCGGCCCCGGGGGAGGGGGCCGGGCGGGCGAGCCTCGGCCAGCCGGCCCCGCCCGGAATGTGGGGAGGGGGCGGGGGCGCGGCGCCTGAGGTCACGCCCAGCCGCGCCCCCGCCGGTGCCCAGGCCGGTGCCACCCCGGACCCGCGCCACCCCGCGCCGGTGCCAGGAGGCGCGGCCTGCGGAAGGCGCCGACCCCGAGGACCCGCCGCGGCCCGGGGCAGAGCATCAGCGCCCTGAAACGTGCGGACGCGACGGCCGGAGTGCGGCAGAGTGCAAACCCGAGGGACCGGGCTGGAGGACTAGGGACCTGGCCACTTGGCCCCCGACACCCACTCCACAGCTCAGGCCCCCCACCTAGAGGGCCGGGTAGGTGAGCCATATGACAAGATGTTTCCTGGAAATGAAAATGTCGTCTCCATTCCCGCATAGCGCAAGCCCTCGCGCCGTCCAGTCTCAGGCTGAGCGCTCTGCAGGACCCCCACCGCCTTCCGCAGAGCTCTGTCTGTCTGCCTGTGGTCCTCAGCTGTCCAGGGGGAGGGACAGGTTTTCCGGACCCCTCCTTTCTTCTGTCCCTTGTTAGAGACGGGTCAGTAAAGTGTCCCCACCCCCAAAATTGCAGGCTGTTCCCTACTGGTCTGCACCCCAGGGACCCAGCTTCACCTCCACTTGAATGGCTGGGACCTGGCCATTCATAGCTGTGCTCCATACTCCCCACACCAGCGGGGAAGAGACTGTATTCAAAGCATCTTTGTAGAATGAGCCACAGTTTCATTCAAGAGCTTGAAACAGAAAACACTCTTTTCTGTCCTCAGGCAGGACACTAAAGCCACCCCAGCAAATGCTCACCTCCTCAGCCAGGGTGTCTCCCGCAAGGCTTCTGCACTCGGTACCCTTAAATTGCCCAGATTCTGGTCTCTTTGTTAAGTGAGGGCCTCGGGAGTGCACACAGGAGTGTGTGGAGTGTGAGCTGTGTATCCAACTGTGTCAATGGATGCCACAGGACATCCACAGCCACCCTGCTGTCCAGGGTCCAGGAGCAGACAAGAAGACCCACTGGGCCTGGGGTGAAAGGTGGCCTCAGCATGTGTCCCTCACCACATAAGTCTTACTTCCAGCCTGGGCAGATGGACAGAGCTGCTTTCTCTCTGGGCGACCTGGGGGAAGCACTGTTCGGTGAGAAAATCAGTAATTCATCAATTCCCCAGAGTTTGCTGGCATTTCCTTGGAGTTCTGAACTTCAATGGCCTTGAGGAGACCATCAGAAAAGGGAAAATCCTGAGCCCCCACTGGTAAATGGTTGTGACCAAGGCCCCCAGGCCATTATGGGGAGGAGGATAGCTAGTCAGACCTTTATTGAGCTCCTGCTGTATGCAGTGGCAGGAGTCATTCCCATAAATAGCCATAATGTATTCAGCACTCCTGTCCGTTAGGGGCTGAGCATGTGCACAACTTTGTTCTTGCACCAACCCTGTGCCTCGATGATGTCACCAGCCCCAATTGCAGACGAGGGCACAGAGAGACTGAGCTGGTCAGGACAGGGCCCAAGTATGGAGCTCAGAGTCTAGGACAGTGACCACGCTATACGGGGACTACAGGAACAGAGAGGGGTCACCTTAACACTGTGAGTTCACAGCTCTGAGATCCAGGTCCTGACTATGAGGTCTATAGAAGTTGTAGAAGTCAGGTAAAAGGATAAGGTGCTTCTGGAAGGGGGATGGTACATACCACATACAAAGGCTCTGTCTAGGCAGGATTCTGCACTCGCCCAGCCAGGCATGGTGCCTCAGGATGCAGGGCAGAGCCCTCTGGTGAGCAGACTTCTCTGAGAGCAGTGGGGAGTCTCAGTGAGGACCAGGCAGGGGAGTGTCAGTCAGGCCATTGGCTGCAGAATAACATGGGTGAGGTTTGCAGAGGAGTGGCCTAGCGGTGAGGAAGACAGTGAAGAGGCCCTGAAGGGGACCGAGGAGGGAGGTGATGGGGGCCAGCGTGAAGTCACAGGGTGGGCAGCTCGCTGTCAGGCAGGGTCAAGCAGGGGCCTCTGTCCCTGTTCAGGGGGCAAAACTCCAGCAGGAGATTTAGCTGATCTCTTCCAGGATCATTCTCAGCCTGCTTGGAGTATAGTTGACTTATAAACATCAGGTCGGGGTAATGTGTTTAAAACGACCCACCCCAAATACCAGAATTATATTGGGAGCTTCACATATTTGTTCTCATTTATCTCTCCCAACCCTGGAAGTAAAATTATTATCATCCCCATCTTGAGCAAGTTGAGGCTCAGCGAGGGGTCAGTCACCACACAAGCACCACATTCTCTTTGATTTCAAATTCCATGTTTTCCCCTCTCCTTTGTAATGGTTTCCTAAGCAGGCACTCAGGAAGTGTGTTGAAGTCATCTTTAAATAATAAAATGCTTTGGTTTTAGCTTGAAATCAGTGACATAGAACCCCCAAGACACTGCAAGAAGACAAGTTCCAAGGGCAGAGGTCAGGTTTCCCAAGGGAAGTCAGGGCTGGCTGCATGTCCACTTGCAGTCTGGGCTCGGCAAATATGCAGGGAGTGCTTGTCAGACTCTCCTGGGCCTCCCTGGGCCTAGGACCCAGGCAGTAGTAAGTCAGGATTTGATGGGATGGGATGACCTTGGTTATCAGTTGGTGACAGTCCAGTGCCCCTCACCTCCCACTCTCCAGGTTCCTGACCTGAACACAAATGAGTCCAGGTACCATTTCCTCCCCAAGTTCCCTCTGTGTAGTCCCTCTAGCTCTGGAGGAGTCACAAACCCGTCACATTTCTATGGAAAGATCATGCATCCAAGATGGCCCCAATCCACACGATTCCAGACTCTCCAAAAATAGCCCCGGCTCCTTAGAGTTCACCCTCCTGGCATTGAACTTGAGAGGTTTGTAGTCACCGGAAGAGTGCAGAATTCACGAACCCTTCACTCCCCTGGATTCCCAGGGACCAGTCTGTTTACAGAGGTCACCGGACAAACCTGTCATTTTCTGCATTCTTTGCTGGCAGTCCCTACTTGTTTGAGCCAGTCCCATAGGACAACACTGTACTCTCACCTGCTCCCTGGAATAACCTCTCCCACATCAGTTCTGCAACCCCCACCCCAAACTCCCTCTTGGGTTGCAATGGTAAAGAACCCCACTATGCCACACTCAGTGCTAGGAGCTGGGATTGCTGGGAACAAGTAGTAAATTGTCCACATGAGCTCATATCTCAATTCCCAGGTCCCCAAAGTCTCCTCTAAACCAGAAGGGAAATCACACCTGCAGCGCAAGTTGCCCACAAAGGAATTTGATGAAGCATCAAAGTCACCACTGGGGGAGGAGCTGGTGACCCGCCCTAGGAGAGGTCCCCTTAAGCACCCTCTTGTGGCAGCAGCCCTACCCCTTCTAACAGACATGCCAATGGAGGGAGGGGGTTGTTCTCCACCCGTGGTCCCCCGTGGAGACCCTCACCAGCCTTTGCACAACTCTGCCTTACCCCACCCTACCATGAGACGCAGCACAAACCCCACACACTGTTAACACTCACCCCCCCAAGAGGGCAGGGTTCACTCCAGCTTTGCCCATCAGTGCACAGGAGGTGTGCTGGTAAATGTTTAACAATCAGCTTGCTTAATAAAGGAAAGCCCCGATTACGGTGTTTGACAATTTCCCTGGTGTAAATATTCCCAGCAGGACCCCTTTCATGCCACCAACTTGCTTCATGGAACACGGAGTTGGGGAAAGTCTTTCTACCTTACAGACACAGTAGACCAAGGATCAGTCACACCACCACAAAAGGGGGTAGGTTCGGTTCATGGCCAAGTTTAAGTATGAACTGCCTTGTCCTTTGACAGAAAAAGTTTGGCGACCCCTGTAAGAGACATAAATAACCTCAAGGACAGAGATGCTAGCGAAATGTAGTAAGAGAATTAGGAAGTGATGTGTTTTATTGCCTTTTTGAAAGTAAAATTTATTGTAACTTTATGTCATTAAATCTTGTTTGATGACTGTTTGACCATCAACTTGCAAAATTCCTTAAAAATTAACAACTCTCACTAGCTGGTCTAGGTCAGCTCCAGGGGGCCACGCCTGTTTCTCTGGAGCCTGGCCTAGATTAGGGGTACAGTGGTGAGCTGCTGAGTGGTGAGAAATCAGCATTGTAACCACTTGGCCACACTGCCTTCAGCCTCCATTCATTCTTTCATTGGGTTCCATTAAAAACCTCTCAGCACTTATTGCTAAGCGAAATCCCCAACAGGGTATTTTTTTGGGTGCTACAGATCCAGCTACATAATATGCTGCCCTGGGGAGCTCAGACTCCAGTGGGAGAAATCCAGATATCCGTGTCCCCATGAACATTCCCTCCCACCAGATAAAAAGTGTAGGAAGAAGAAAACAAACATCTTGCTCTTTTCTGTACAACCTGTGTGTATTTTGGGTCAGTTTACTCCAAAGGGGTCACAGCAGTACTTTTTCCAGAGTCATAGAAATTCAATGAGATCACCAGCACCGAGCTCACAGCCTGGCACAGAATAAGCACTTTCCATAGGCGTTAGCTCTGTCACGTTGCCACTGTCACGTTAGACCCATGTTGACATGGCCCTGATGAAGGCCCTCCATCTGGCCCACTTCTTCCCCATTTGCCCAACAGCTGGGGTGCAGACACTCCGGGACAGCGATCCCGGCAGGGGGCCCGGCCACAGCACTGTTGACATCTGGAGCAGGAAGATGCCTATGGGGGAGGGGCCACCCGTGAACTGTGGGCGTTTAGCAGCATCCCTGCCTTCTCCCCAGGGATGCCCGTCACCTCTCCAGTCCGTGACCACCAGAACACCAGGACGTCTCCCGACCCTGCCAGCCGCCACCTGGGAGGGAGAACCCCTGAGCTCAAGGCACATGTTCCCCGGCCCTCTCAGCTGGCCCAGGCCGCTGCTTGGTCACCCCCGGGGCCACAGTCAGGGAGCGACCACATTGCACGTCCTCCCTCAGCTGCCACTTCCCGGGGGCTGGAGCAAACCCCGCGGTTATCAGTTCGCCAAGGAACACAGGAGCTACAGGATGTCGGAACAAGGTGCAGCCTAATTGAAGTCGTTTTGTCAGAGTCTGTTTCACGGCACGCGGCCACGCCTGTCATAAAACGGGACACGCCAAAAGCCGGCAACAGAATCGTTTGTTCTGAAGTGGTCTCGATTTCCGAGCTACCCAAGGCGCTGTTGCTTTTGGGGGAACTCTCCAGAAGCCGTCTGAAAACTTGTCTCGAAATGGCATCAACCAGGAGAACATTTCCAAACCTCATTTTTAACAGGCGTGAGACACCAGCGGAGTAAAACACACACTCCGTACCAATGGCATTTAATGTACTGATCAAATAATAAAATGTGCTGATTCTCCCGGCATAGAGGATCCATGTGTTTCTGTCCTGAGGTAGGCGAACCACCCCCCTCCCTCCCCTGGGCTGATGTGAAGTCAGCCCATTTTCTAGGCTCACGGGTGGGGAGGGAGGGAGGGACATGCCAGCCTGTTTCCTATTAGACAGCTTGTGATGCCAGCGGCTGAGCTGTGCCCCTCCCCCACCTTCTCTGGTTTCAGGGGACAACGCTGGACATCTAAGGAACATGAAGTACCACATCTCCCCCTCTTTCTGTCTCAAGTTCACTCAATAATTAAGTCTGAGGTTAACACACACACAGGCGCACGCACAGCATCAGAGGATTGAGCGTTTAGCTGGAATCAGTATTTCCTACGCAGCCAGCTGAGTTACACACACACACCTAACCCTTAATGGCCTCATCTCTGGGGTGAGGGGACTCCAGACCATTTTTTCCCCTTTTTAAATCAAGATTATTGAAGTATAATCTAGATGTAGTAAAATACACCCATTTTTAAAGGAACAGGTTGGTAAGGCTTGACAAATGTCTACACCCAGGTAACCACCCTCTTATTTAAGACATCCTTATAGAACATTCTCACGAGCCCAGAAAAGGCTCTGCTCCTTCCCAGGGATCCCTGTGCCCCACTTCCTGCCCTAGGCAACCCAGTCTGCATACTATCACTCAAAATAGTTTTACCTCTTCCTGAATTTCTTATAAATAGGATCCAAAGATATGCCCAACCATCTTTGAGATTTTCCCCATTTGGAGAGTCACCGTGTTGGGGTGTGTGTCGTGTTCTGTTCCTTTTGTCACCGACTAATACAGGTACCGGTGATTTTACTGTTCTCCTTTATGCCTCTCCTTTTCCCCCTCTCCCCAAGTTCTCCACGGCTGGCAAGTATCAATTTGTTTTGTTGTTTTAAAAAGATGGTAACTGCCATGTTCGTGTAGTTTTTCTCCCACGGGGACCTTACAGACTGCCCGCTGCCGGCCTGCTGTGAGTGGTGGAAGCAGAAGCCCAGCACAGCAACTCAGAGGGCTGGAGGCCACAGATCACATTTTAAAAAATAAAAACCACGGTGTTTTTTCAGATTAATTGCATCCCTCTCCCACACCAGCCTTTGCAGTGAACTGCTCTCAAATTGACCAATTTAAACATGCCCTCCTTTCTTTCTCTCCGTCAGCTCTGAGTCAGCCACTACAGAGCGAAGAGAGGTGGGTCCCAGGCAGACGTGTGGTGTGTGGTGTGTGCACTGCTGTTCCAATGTCTGCCCTCCTTTGAATCAGCCCCTCCAGACAGCCTCCGCACAGACAAGAGGAATCACCCCATTTTGCAGATTAGGAAGCTGAGGCAAGGTCAAGGGCTTGCCTGAGATCCCACCGCAGGGGAGTGGCAGGCTGCCACCCAGGCCCTGCAGGTAAGATGGCGGAGAGGATGAAAGTGCAAAATTTGGATTTGGATCCACCTTCCTTAGCTGGATTTCGCCAACAATCTCTCAACTTCTCTGACCCTCGGTGTCTTTCTCTGTGAAGTGAGATCGGATGGCGAGCCTTGCAATTGATTGAGCAAGTGAGATAGCGCACATACAAACTTAGGAAATAGTAGGTGCTCAATGCAGGACTCCAAACTGGGCTTAGGAAACAGTAGGTGCTCAATGCAGAGCAGGAAAAATGGTCTCAAGCTTTAGTCTCCTTTCTGCAACCATAGCACAGAGGAGGAACTAATTCTAATTCTAGCCTGGGCCGAAGAGAAAGGAGCTACAGTTTTCTATAGCTCCAGGGGGCAGAGGCCCGCAGAGGCTGGGAAATGAGAAGGCAGGCCGTATGGCCAGGTGTTAGCCAAGACACCTCATTGTAACAGGAACCAGTTAGAGTAGCTGCCACAGGAAGTGAGGGAGGTTATAAGATGCTGAAGATGGTTCATGGAGCCCCTACAGCATCAAGCTTCCAGGTCTCGGAAACCAGTGTCTCTGGTTCGTGTATCTGCTTCATCCGTGCATCATCCTTCCCCCATTTTGGCTTCTTCTGGTGTGCCACTTTGGCATGAGGGAGACAATCTCGAGAGACCAGTGGGGACCCAACTTGGATCTCCTTGGTACAGTTCCAGGGGAAGGACTTGGTGTCTCGAAGCCAAATTGCACAAATACGTTTGGTGGGAACTGACTCCTAGAGATGAGACGTTCCATCAGGTGGGTCACTGTGAGCTGCACAGGTCCCCTCAAGAAATGGCTTATTTCAAATTATAACCACTATGTTTATGATGCTCCCACCTTTGTGTGTTTCTTTATTTGATGAATAAAAACAGCAAATATCTATGTAGGGCTAGGAGCGCAATGGCCACTGGTAGGAGCACTTTTGAATGACTCTTCTAAATTAATCTGCACAAAAGCACAGTAAGGTTTATTCTGCCTGAGGTGCAGAGAGGTTAAAACACTCACCGAGCTCACACTTGAACTCAGCCAATCTGGAGCCAGACCCTCTCTCTTTCCTGTCCTGCCCTATCTGAGCTACAAAAAGGCTTCTTACCATTCCTCTGTTAGTCCAGGTCTCTTAAGATGATAAAGGAGATGAGGAAAGGGAATCATTTCACTAAAGCATGTAATAGTCAACAATGGAAAATGCTGGAGCTTTGCGGGGTGATCTTGCCGGTTTTCTTTTGAACCGGCATTTGGGGAGTAGGCCCAGTCTGTGGGGTTCTTCTCAGTTCAGTGATGTTCCCACCAGCCTGGGCCAGCTGGGCTGCAGTTTCTTCCTTGTTACCTGCGCCTGCTCACAGCAGACACTCAGCTGGGTTCCTGTCAAGAAAATGTGTACCCCAATTTACAGTTTTCAAAGTACTTCCAAAGACAGCCAAGAGAACAGTTAAAATAGTGTCCCTGTGCTGTGCTGGACACCTGAAATTGTTTATAAACTAAAATTTCAAATCAAAATCTGTCCCTAAGTTCCCTCGAGGAAAAGGGGTTTGTGGGGAGAATCTACACTTGGGAATCAGCAGCCAGCCCTCAGGAAGAACAAGGTCATGGCAACGTCCGCACAAGGCTTCTCTCTCCTCTGTCTTCTTTCTCGATCCTTCCAGGGGTCTGTCATGGTGCCTCGTGGAAGATTGTGCTTCTGGCACCTAAGCCCCACCCCCTGTCTAGGAGGTGGGGACATGTCCCACATGTCCAGGTAAGGTAGCTGGCGTGTCTGGTTAGCGTTTATCCAGCCCGGCTCCCATGTCCCAGACTCTGGCCCCTAGAGGAGGAACACACCTGGTAAGAGCTGCCCCCAAGAGAGAAGGCTGCTACGCAGAACTCTGGTCTGTCCCCTCGATTCAAGTCCAGGGCTGCCATAAAAAAAGGAACACAGTCTCCAGGGCTAGAGAGCTGAAATGCATTGTTTCTCGGTCCTGGAGGCTGGAAGTCCTAAATCCAGGCTGAAGAGGCCTGAGAAAGGTGGGTTGAGCACCTGACGTTTCCTGACTTGCAAACAGACGCTTCACCCCGCATCTGCCTCCACGTTCCAGGCGGTGTCCGTGTGCGTGGCTGTCTGCAGGCTTCCGCTTCTTACGGACACGGTCCTGCTGGCTCCGGACCCACCCTGCTCCAGGATGACCTCATCTAGACTCAGGACATTGGCAACAACCTTATTTCCAAATGAGACCACGATCTGAGGATCTTGGGCCAGCGCTTCCACTTCCTAGTGAGGGACACAATCCAGTCCTTAGCAGAGTTCCAGGGGCCTCCTGCCCGCTCTCACTGCAGGTCCCGAGGCCCCCAGGCCTCCTGTCAGCCCAGAGGGTGTCACTGCCCTGTTTGTTCCAGAACAGGCCTGGATACAAGCCTGCCACACTCGGCTCGGCGCATGCCATAGCCGGCGCACTCAGAGGGTGATTCAAGAGGACCCACTGCAGGCACCCTGGGAGCAGCATGACTCAACTCTGGGTGAAGCACTTGGGAGGCTGTATTCAGACGGCAGCCCTTTGTCTGCGTCTCTCCACCAGGCTCCAGTTTCATCGGGCAATTTTAGAGGCATTAAACCTGAACAGCTCACAATAGACTCATGAATGTCATTCAGCATGGACGACAATGACCCGCGATCAAAGATGTCGGGTGTGACCTCTGGCCTGGTGGTTTCTCTGGGGTGGTGGCTGACAGGTGGCTGGGTCCCGGGCCAGGCATTCAGGCAAGTGGTTCATTCCTAAATTTATTCACTTTTCCGTTTGGTTTGGCGAAAAGTCTTTGGAGGTTAACTAGCCAAATCCACCCTGAGAAACAGGTGAGTTTTCAAAGCTCTGGAGCTGGGCTCAAGGTGAGGAAGCCAGCCCTGCCCATGTCTTTAGCCATGACCGACATCACCACGCCATCATGAAGTGCCACCTGAGATCACAGGCTAGGAGGTGGCAGGGTGGGGACAGGAATCCAGGACAGGGTACAGGAGAGTGTGTTCACGCTGTACTTTGTTTGGTGACTCACAGCTTGGAGCCTGTACTGGGTGTTCACCTCTGTGAAAGAACAGTGCTAAAGAGATCACCAAGACATCTAAACCCTAGCGGCCATAGCCCCCTTCTAGAATCTTCTCCAGAGAGCAGTGGAGAACTGAGTTCAGAGAAGGAAAGGATTTATCTTGCCCAAGATCTCAGGGGTGATGAGAGGCAGGGCCAGCTCAGAGCTCCTAGCCCTCCAGGCTGGCGCTCTCTGCATCTTAGTGATGGAGGCCAGGAGGGCCCGTCCCTTTCGCATGTCTGCTTGTTGTCTCAGTATGTGGTATCGATCCCTGAGAGGCTCAACTTCCTCTCATACCATCTGTCCCAGCCCCTTGAAACCGAGCTGTGCACGCCCTCTCCATCCCTAATGCTGCATGTGCCATTGCTTCCACCCTCCCTTGGGCTTTCTGCAGCTCTTCACAGCTTTCCTGCTCTGCCTCTGGGCCTCCCACCAGGAATCACGGCTCTCAGCCCCAGGGAGTGGCGATTCCAAGCTGAGATTCTACCCTGCCATTTCCCCCCCACACATATACTCTGATTCCCCAACCCCAACCCCCTTGTTCTGCCTCTTTCAAGCTCCATGCTGGTGGCCCTTCTTGGGCCTGGGGGCTGCCCGCCACAAGTGGCGACAGGTCCCTATGTGGCTCCAAGCCAATGTGGCAGCACAGGAACCTTTTATATATGTATTTATACATTTTTAAATATCTGAATTCTCATTTTTAAAATTGCATGTATTATTTTACAAAATTTTTCATTTTTGTGCCGTGTATATTTCTCATCCCCATGAAATTCCCATGACCGATTCACCCGTGCACCATCACTATAGTTCCTTAGCACAGGGGCTTTTAAAAAGACTTAGGGCCTCCCTGGTGGTGCAGTGGGTTGAGCGCCACACAGTGAAGCATCCACAGCACAGCAGCACAATTTCGATCCCCACCCAGGGAGGGGACCCACATGACACAACAGACCTCTCCTGAGTTGCCTGCTGCTCCCCTCAGCAGTGTGTTTCAGTCCATCTGCCTGTTCTGCTCCCCGCTCTGTCTCTGGTGAATCCTCTCAGCCACCACCACACCTCTGGCTTGTACCCCAGCTCTTGTATCCATAAATAAATCTTTTAAAAATAAATAAAAATAAAAAGATTTAAACTTCTTTTTTAATAAAAATGATATATTTTCACTTTAAAATATGAGACGATAAAGATAAAAAAGGAAATACTAACTAGCATTATACACATATTAGCTCATTAACCCCCAAGTGACAAAATCTGCAGACCAAAAGACACAGTTTCTTCAACAGATAAACGGCAAGGGAGCAACAGGAGAGAGGGACTAGCCTCTAGGTTTAGAAAGACCCACAAGTGTGGTGGACACTAGAGAGACAGGTAGGTGGAGAGACCCGGCCAGAGAAAGCACAGCACTGCTCGTTGGGGAGGCAGGGCTGCAGGCGCTCACGGCGAGATCCTTCCACCTCTGGTGCCGTCTTAGCATTGTCCCAAGGAGACACTGGGAGGAGGCTTTATCGTACAACGTAAGGCCCATGGGCCTTGCAGAGCCTGACTCAGGCAAATCAAATTGAAAAGACATTATGGAGCAAGTGAGGACAATTAAACACTGATTAGATATTAGATGATTAAGAGATTACTCTTGAAACGTTCAGGCACGATGATGGTGGTTGTGGCGATTTTTCAAAATCAGCCTCTTTGTTTGGGGTTTGCTTGCACAAAACCCGCAAGAGAAGGGGTGAGGAGCTGAGACAAGATTAGCTATCTATTACTAATTTTTGAAGTGGGTAATGGAGGTTCATTAGGCTTCTTCTTTTGTGAAGGTTTGAAAATTCCCCATAATACTTAAAAAACAAAGCCCACTCTATAGGTGGGTGCTATTAATTTGCAATTCAGGAAACTGAACTGAGATGTAGAAATGTCAGGGTATTTGGCCAAGATCATTTAGCCAATAAGTTCCTTAATGGGGATTAAACAAAAATTCCTGGCTGAAATTCCATCACTCAGGCTTCATACCTTGGTGAACATCCTTCTAGATGTTCCATGCCTGTAAAAGGATTTTGCCTGCTAGCCACAATACGATGTCCCCCTTCCTGTTATGTTGTGCATCAGCATGCGCTCCCCTAAATGAATGACGCAGCTATCACTGAAACTGAACAGCACAGATGACAACAGAAATCAGCTATTAACTAGTGAAAACAGTCTGTGAAGATGAAACTTGTTTATAACATTAAAGGACTAAAATGCATTTTGCTCTCAAAGTTGCCAAGAATTCCAGTCATCAACTGAAAAAGATTTCTTTCTTTTTTGTTAAAAAAATTTTTTTACTTATTTATTTTTGCATAGAAGAATCGGGCTATAGGCCAAAGGTGTGAGGGGTGAAAGGATTCACCAGAGGCAGAGTGGAGAGCAGAACAGGCAGATCTACTGAAATACACTGCTGAGGGGAGCAGCGGGTGAAGCAGGCGAGGTCTCCTGCACCATGTAAGTTAGTTCCCTGGCTGGGGATCCTACTCAGGCCATCTTGGTGGGCTGTCATGGTGGAAGCGCTGAGATTTAACCCCCAGGCCACTGGGAAGGCTCTAAAATAGATTTCTATATCAATAATTGCCTTTTTTCTTTCTTTTTTTAGAATTGCTTTTCTTGTTTAAAAGGTGACTTTTTGCATAGTTCTGAGGTACAAAAGCTGAAAAATGTGAAATTTAGTAAAAAATATAGCCTGTTAATATCACAATCAATACATTAAAAAGTAGCCTAGAGACAAAACATGGAGATCCCTACTGCCTGACTCCATCCTGTGCAGCACTTATGATGCTAGTGTGTCAAATGAGACCTATAGAAAAGGAACCAACCCACATGGAGCGCCTTCTAAGCTGAGTGTTCTCACCTGTGCAACTTAGAGACCCTGCATTAATACATCATTATTAGGTTGGTATTATTCTCCTTGTTTTATAGAGAAGGAAACAAACTCAAAAAGGAGAAGTGACTTGTTCAAGGTCACAGAGCTAATAACTGATAGCAAATTCATGTGCGTACTGGTGTTATGGTGATGGGGAATACATGGGGATTACAATTGATGTCAAATATATGTAAATCTAAAAAATTTGCATTAAAATAAAAAATATCCATGTGCATATTTGATGATGTGACTTGATGAAGTGCAGCCTCCCCCCTCACCTGGAACCACCAGGAGGGGAGAAGTTCGTCCCTTCCCTCACCACTGACAGCCACCAAACAAGAAAAGATTCACCGAGTGGACACAGTGGTGTGGCTGGAATTCAAATGCCCCTCCGCCAGTCTATTATACTACTGACCCTTTTCATCTAAATTGTGGCAAAACTATAGATAATAAAAATGTTACCATCTTAGCCACTTTTAAGTGACACTAAGTGAATCATCACTTCCATCTGTCTCTAGAACTTTTTCCTCTTTCCCAATGAAAGTCTAACTCCCCACTAAACACTAACTCCCCGTTGCCTCTTTCCTCAGCCCCTTTCCAAACCACTGCTCCACTTCCCATCTCTGTGCATGTGTCTCCGCTATATACCTCTCATGGGTGGAATCAAACAGTATATTCTTTTTGTGATGAGATTATTTTACTTAGCATATTTTCAAAGTTCATCCATGTTGCACCTGTGCCAGAATATCCTTGCTTTTTAAAGACTGAGTAATATTCCACGACATAGAGAGACTACATTTTGGCTCATCCATTTATCCATTGATGGACATTTGGATTACTTCCACCTCAGACCATTGCCAGTAATGCTGCTATGAACTTGGGTGTACACATGTCCCTTTGCATTCCTGTTTTTTCCTTACGGGTCTATGCCCTCAAACTAGATCACATGGCAACTCTCTTTTTACAGGCATCCTTCTCAGTCAATTTTTATGTTATATTTTTTCACCTACTCATCAACTTTTCTCTGTTGTCATGTTTTTGTAACTTTGGTGGCCATCCACTGATGGGTCCCACTTCTTTGTGCTTGTCACCCTTCTCCTGTGACTGCTTTGTGTCTCTGCCTGGTCCAGCAGAGTCAACCCAGCCTGCATGACTGAGTTTCAGACACTCAGACTCCCACTTCACTAGGCGACAGTTTGGGTCATCCCAGGTTGAACATTCCACTCTGGAGGCAACAACTACACGCTCTTGTTCTTTGTGCTCTCCCTCCTGTGTTGCCCCTGAGTCTCCTCGCAATGAGCTCGCATGAATGCATGTTATTGAAGTGATTAAGTAATTACCTTCTCTCCTGGGGGTTGTTTCCGACTTTTCAATCTTATTAACAAAGCAACAACAAAGGGAGGATTTTTCTTCAGCCTGTGGAATCAGTTCCTTAAGCTCTATTTCCAGGAGCTGGATAACTCGTCACCAGACTTAGGAATGGGGGAATTAAAGAAAATGGCTGACTGGCTACCATTCACCCAGCAAGGGAGTTAGCAGGAAGTGTGTGGGGGTGAGGGGAAGTAATGGGGTAGAAACTCTTCTCACCATTTCACAAGTGGTTCCTGCCACCCAGAACCTACAGACATGACCTTATTTGGGGAAAAGATTTTGAAAAATATAATGGAGGGTCTCAAAGATGAAGCCATCGTGGACTGGTGTGGATGCTAAATCCACTATCTTTTTTTTTATTAATATAAAATATTTTAAAATTTACATATACTTGCCATCAATTGTAATCCCCATGTATTCCCCATCACCATCTCACCAGTGCACCA